>RJWM01039505.1:0-16075 GCA_004363535.1 Dasyprocta punctata
AAAAAAAAAAAAAAAAAGAATAAAAAGAAAAGGAGAGAAGGGAGAGAGTTAAAGGGAAGACAGCAGTAAAGGGGCTGAAAATGATCAACATACATAATACACAAGCACCAGTTCCCCAAAATACATGTAATCATTCTGTATAAAAATCATACATTTAAAATGAAGACAGCAAATATGCAAACCCTGAACTGCTATGTAGAGATTCATATGCATGCTTCCCTCATATACGCTACACAATTTTTTCTGTACTGGGGATTAAATTTAACCCAGAATTTCACAAATGCTTGACAAGTACTGTATCATCGAATTGCATCCCCTCCCATTTGAATTTTTATTTTGAGACAGAGTTCTGGATTTTGTAGCTGGTGTTACAGGTATGAGCCATCAGGCCTGGCCTATAACACAGATTTTGTTTTCATAAAATAATTTTGATACGGTGGGATTTTATGGATAAAATCTGGTTTGGAAAGGTTCTGAACTATGTACTTTCAAACTGAAGATAGTAATTGTATACTTACTTATTTTTCTAAGATGTTTAGTAGTCAAGGAAGAAAGAGAAGACATTCTGAAACAAAGGAAAGGGAGATAAGCTGAGACGTGTTTGCTCGAATTGAGGGAAGCTTGTGCATCGCAGTTAGGGCTCTGAACCTCACCATCTCCTACTCACCCAGATTTTTGAAAGCTAAAAGGATAGAGAGAGCTTTATGATATCATAAAATGATTTATGGGGGAAAAGAGACTAGGGAAAGTTTTTGAAATACCAGCTCTGGATGCCAAAGAACCAAAAGTACCTGGGAACTCTTAGCAGTGAGATTGGGGGTAGGGGAGACAGGTGTATGTGTATATACAGAGAGTTCCTGCAGGATAACTTCAGGTAAAGTTGAAGGCTTAGCACCCTCTCTCAGTTTCTATATTTTAACACAAGATTCACTTATCAGAAGCCCTCCCTATGAACGAGCACCATGCATGAGCTGCCCCCGCTGCTGGAGGGACAGCCAGACCCTAGCTTTTTCCCGTGAGTCGGTGTCATTCGTGGACTGTGGGGGAAAAGGACAAGAAATTACCAAGAAGCAAGCCCTCCCTGTAAACCAGTGCCGTGCACAGTCTACCACTACCAGAGGGACAGCCAGACCCCAGCCCCTTCCAGCACATGGGCTGGGAAACAACAAGAACCAACACACACATATCCATACACACACACACATACACACATGTACACACACACACACACTGTAAACAACTGGCAGATATGGAGAAACAGGCTGGGATGATAGCAATAGAGGAAATGCAATTTGATGCTTGTGGTGTTTGGTGTCTCACTGACTTTGCAAATCTAGGACTGGTGGTCTGATCATCTATTCAGAGCACAATGGTACATAGTGTGGCATCTATGGGGTGGTCTCCTTCTGAAGGTGGTAGTCATTGTTAATTCCCTGTTATCTTGTTTTGAAGTTCTGCATCATTTTCATTGTTTTGTTGGGTTGGACTTTATTCTGTTTTTTTTTTTTTGTTTGATTTTGTTGTGTCCAATGGCTTGAGCAGCTGTTTCAAAGATTGCAAGACATATATGGTAGCTATTTTGGATTTACTATTATCTTCTTTTGAAGTCCTTTATTGCATTCCTTATTTTGTTTTTATTGGTTCTATTCTGTTCTGTTTTGTTTGATTTTTACTATGTCTGAAGATATCTGCACCTATTCTGAGGATAGCAACAGGTATGATGGTAACCACTGTTGATTTCATATTGTTTTGAAGTGCTGTGTCACTCACACTGGTTTGTTTAGATTGGTTTTGTTCTGTGTTATTTTGCTTGGCTTTATTCTCTTTAAAATAATAAATATAAAACTCGGAATATTCCCTGACCACTAATGACAAATAGGTGTGTCCACTGGCTTGTCAAAGACTCCTATCCTTAAATATGTATCTTTAGTTACTATGCAATATGATATAATATGTTATCATATCTTTATAGAAAAATTTACAAGCTTTGGGTAGAAACCATTATACATACAAGGCAGTCAATTATGATAATTATGTCTCTGAATAAATGAGCTAAATTGTTCTATGCTACAGGAATCGGAAAAACAGTGTTTCCTTTTTGTCTTTGTTCTGTACCCTCTGGGGGAGGAAGGTTTCATCCTGCTGTTCCTTTGGAGACTTATTTTAGCCACATCTCTCCCCAACACACGTATTTACCCTTATGCAGAAAAGAGAATCACGCTGAACTATAAGTGGGTGAAGATATAATATACTCTGCTGTTTTAAACTTCACCAGATGTACAGTGTATAAGAATTTGTATTAATATATTAGGTAGGGCAATGTATTTAGAACCGAGAGTGGACTTGCCAATGTAGTTTTCCTGGGAGAAGAAAACTAAAACAATATTTCATTTGAAAGATCTTCAGATTATCTGCTTTTCTTATCATAGGACTAGTTGGCTATTTTGGAGAAATAATGTTTTCTTAAATTCTTTATAAATTAGTCTAGTTTTAGAAAATTATTTCTATTGATAATAGTATCAATTAGTATTTCTGGACCACAGATTACTCAGCCATAAAATGGAAATAAATTACTTGCCTTGTTTATTTCCCACACTGCTCTACCCCTCCTTTTGGGAGGAGATACGCCTGTAGCAATTAATCAGCGTTATCATAACTGGAGGCAGGGGATAATTGAAGCAAGAAAAAGGAAGACCACAAGGTAGGGCAGAAGAATATATTCTTGTGATCACAGAGTTTGCAGGGTATTATGCTCACTAAAGTAGTAAAATCAGAAATAAAATAATCATACCTTAAGTTCTTGGTGCTAGCTTTTGCCTGGAGGTATGGTGAAACTTCCTAGTTTTCTATAAAGATGGATCTAATAAACTACAAATTGTTTTGCATTGTCTCCTGAGTTTAAAAAGCATGTTGAAATCAATGTTGAATTGTCTGATACAAAGTTCACAAATTTAAATACTGTCACCTTTTATTCATATAGCACATACACTATCGCTTCAATGTTGAACTTTTATGAAATACAAAGTAGAGGGAGCTCCAGATACATACCATGCCTATAGAGCTCCATCCTGTCTTTCTTTTACCTAATTATAGAGATAAAAATTAAACTATGTCAGAATTGGTTGATTCAAATCTTTAACTGAAAGTGTTTAACTCTCAAGAAAAGTATTCAATATAGCAAGGCAACCATATCCCATTACCAGAAAATGTAACTCACAGACTTTTTCCTAGAAAGAATCCTAGGATGATATGCAAAGAATTCCAATAAGATATGTTAGCTAACTGAGGTTTTGAGATGTGTGTGAGAAAGAACTGGACAAAGGAAGAGGGGGGAAAAGAGTAACCACATTGTTTTTTCATTTTAAGTCATGGAATAAGCCATGGATATGACACGCTCCCAAAGATATGTATCAGAGGCTGCTCAAGCTATGAACTAAGATCAATACATTTTGTTCTTCTGAGAACACAGTTATGATTTTGATTTCTACAACATTATCTGAAAGACTAGTGATTGATAAGAGAAAAGTCAATCCTGCTCAAGACGGACAACTTCTGTCAGTGAAAGTAAAAGAGTGATGGAATTTGATGGCGTCTTTCTACACAGTGGCAGAGATGCTACTTGACCTTGCTGAGGACAGAAGCCTGAAGGAAAGTGTTTTGGCCAAACAAAAATGGAGAAAAGTATAACTTATTTCATATGACTGTTGAAGAGAATTACATATCTTAAGTAATCTGGAAATGGTACAAAGAAATTAATTTAGGAAATGGCTTAGTTGTTTCTAAATATAGATATCTCTGGAGTCCACAGAAAAGAAGAAAGAAACCAGTGAGAGTATTAGTAAGGGAAGGTCTCAAGAAAGTGAGGCTAATTGGCTCATTGGGGATTGAAGCCAGGTCCTTGAAAAGGGAATTCAAAAATGATAGTGTATACAACAAGGTGGTAATGGGAGTCCAAAAGATAAGGAAAAGTGTGTTCAAAGAGACCTCAAGAGCTCCTTCAGATACCCATATATGTGTATGTCCAATGTAAATTAGATGCAATCAGGCAATGTAAATCTCATAAGTATTGAGTTGGTCAGAGTTGAAGCCTAGGAGACCACAAAGAAAAAATCTAGTTGATTTTGATTTAAGAAAATACCAAGTTTATGTGGTATAGGAATTTATTATATATTAAGCCTTCTTGTATGGCAACTGATTGCAAAGTTGCCTTAACTGCTTTAAAACGAAATGGATCCAGACTGTAGTTTAGGCATGCATAAATTTCATTGAGAAAAGGAATGTGTTAAAATTAGTATATACTTCAGCATGATATTAGTAATAATAGTGATTAGATACTTAATAGCGAGATGCTTGCTCAAATCACAGGGAATGTGACAAATACAAATGCAAGCTGGTAGGAAAATCTTTTAGTGGGGACTCAGAATACAGTCAATGTGCGTTTCGTAAGTGTGGCTAACACTCTTGAGCAAATACATATGTTTATGTTTTTATGTAAAGACTCCACTAAATGTCTATGCAAACAAACAAACCAAAAAAACCTTAGCCTTAAAATATAAAGAAAAAGGTTTTTTTTTAATTGTTTTTAATTTTGTGACGGTAATAATAAGAATGTTTTCACCTAAACCCAAACTAAAAGAAATATGCATTGGATGGACTAACTCTAACCATGAATTCTATTCATTTTGTCAGAAAAAAATACTCATTTTAGGTTAGATGCTCAACCACTCCCTCTGGAATTAGGGAAAAAATGAAAGGCAATCTCTCGTCTCATGAAGTTTAAGTCCATTGTAAGAAGTAAGTGTATATCATGGCTAATATGGCAAAAAAAAAAAAGTGGCAGGATGTAAATTGATTCACAGTAGTTAACAGTTTAGAACCAAATTTGTGGTCCATCTTCACATGCTTGCAGCTTGTCCTCTTACTTCACATTATGGACTAAACCTACTACTAATGGACAAAATCAAGTTGCCCAGGATCTGGAATTCCTAATCTGTATCCTAACATTGTGCAGCGCCATACTTAGTATTTTAGGGGCCCTTCTTTTAGGATATTTAGGACCAGAGGGTCTGTTGGAGTCCTCTCACCCCTCAGTGTATATTGCTAGGCTCTCACATAAAGTATCAATTTAAATTTGAGTTATGAAAGACATAATTTGCCCCTCTGTCTGTGTCTGCACTAAAATCAGACTTAGGCATTCTGATTTATTCCTGCTTCCCCTTAAACTCTACTCTAATTCATATTTTCTTTTTACTAGTTAGCTCTTATTCTAAAGTATCATATGTATATATGAAAAACATACTCCAAAGGCAGTTAAAACAAAGGGAAGTTTAAGCCATATAAAGCCAAACTTCATAAAGACATTCATATTCATTCTTAGAAAGTTGTATTTCATATATATCCATTGAACATGTTGATTTAAAAAACTAAACTGAAAATATTCAAAGAAAAAATATTAAACATTTTTGTAGTTAAATTGTGGAAAACTTGCATCTATTTTTTAATATATGAGGAAACAGATGATTAAACCTGTAACAGTGGAATAGGCTGATGGTGGAAAATAAGGTGTTTTTGATAGTACAGATATTTGGGAAGGGTTTCCATAAAGATAAAACACAAAGAGTGTCAAAGAAGGTATTCTTTATCTGGATTGCCAAAGGATAAGAAATACATGATGTAAAGTAAATCAGTATTTAAGATGGAGTCAGAATTGGCCAATTCCTGAAGAGGCAACTGACTTCTGTGGCAACCTGAGCAATTTTCAATGTGCTATTTTTTCTTGGAATTTTAACAGAAAATGAATTCCATGTTGATTTTGGTCTTTATAAAGAGAATAAATTGTAGGAACCTTTATTTGTGCTAATTATTTGATCCAAGAAATACTTTAAAATATACTTTACTGAGTATTTCTTTTGCAAATAAATTGCAAGATAAATTCTTAGCCAGGAGAGATTTGTAGTAAGATGCATAGGTTTTAAAATAGAGAAAGTTGCAACTGAAGTATCTGTTCAAGTAGCTAACGGTTAACAGTACATCAAAGACTAGTAATATACGGCCATATATAATGTGAGAACAAGCTAAGCCCAATTGTAAGTCTTGAAACTTCATGAAAAGATTTAAGTCTCCAAGGGTTAGAACTGGTCTCAATAAATGACCTAAACTGTTTTCTGGTCAAAATGGAAAGGAGAAAGTGGGTATAGAAAAGCACAGATTTATCAGGACCCGTATTTCATTGTGCTGTCTTAATTGCTATCTCATTACTGGGACAAAATACCCGACCACCACAAATTAAAGGAGGAAAGCGGGTGCTTTTTTATTTGTTTGTTTGTGTGTTTGTTTATTTGGTTTTGTGTTTTGTTTTCGGGGGATTTTCAGCTCATAGTATGTAGAGATTTCAGTCCACAGTCAGTTGGCTCCAGCGCAGGACTGCATGGCAGAAGGACATAGCAGAGGAGGTTTGCTCATGGCAGGGTAGCAGGGAAGCAGTGCAGGACAGGCAGGCGGAGGGATGTGTATGACTTTAAACCTTGAGCACTGGTTCACCTCTTCCCATCGTTTCACCTCCCAACGTTACACCTGGACTAATCCAGTGTCATAAACCCATGATACAGTCACTTCCCAAATGCCTCAACTATAAGTGCATGAGACTTTAGGGGGACATCTAGATATAAACCATAGTATTTATTTGCTGCTGCATAAAACATCCCCCAATTCAGTGGTTTATGCCGGCATCTGTCACTTCTTCTGCTCCTAAATTCACAATACTAGCAAGGTGTAATTAGAAAGGTTCATGTCTGCTTCATCTGATGCTTCATCAGGGAAATCTGGGTGGTGATGAATAGCTCACTTTTGTGATGTCCTCTGTCACATGTTGGCGCCACTTGGAAGCTCAGTGAGAGCAGTGGTCAGGGACCTTGGTTCCACTCTACATGGATGCTAACATGAGACCTCTTAAGATCCTTAAAGCACAGCAGCTGGATTTAAAGAATAAGTGTTCAAAAAGACAGGAGAGAGAAACCAATAGTCTTAAATTCACAGCCCAAAGCCTACTGGAATGCAAAACTTTCACATGATCTGTCCAAACCTAGGAGTCAAGGCATAAATTTTTATCTCTCACTGAGAATTGTGGACCCCCTTTTCTTAGCTACAACCAACCAGCCACTGGAACTCCAAGAGAATTTCAGAAGCAATACTAAGATATTTATGATAGTCTTAATATTAAAAATTATTTCCTTGGACCAAAAAGTTGGAACATTCTTTGTTATTTAAAAGTCCAGAGGAAGATGTGCACAAAGAAAGCCATCCACAGGATGACAGGAAATGTTGCCCACATTCATAGTTTTGGGAAACTTGGGATTATCAATTAGGCAGTGTGCTAAGACGTTTCTGAATGGGAATATAATCAGTTCGTATTTATTGGTATTATTTTCATATTTAATTGGTGTTGCCATCAAGGATCAACTTCTATAAAAATCACTTAAATTGTTAAAATCATGGAGAGGACTAGAGGTTTCATTTGACCTAGCTGTTCCCCTTTTTCTTGGTATATATATATATATTCTTTTCAGAACTATATAATCAATCTTCTTACTTATGTATGTAACAATGGAAAGAAAACAAAACTAATACAGCCTAGGGTATCCAAATAATTTATGATAATATTAATAGAAAAAATAGTTGAAAAAGAAGAGAATATTTTAATATCTATATTACATTTAGGTGAGTTAAGTCACAGTAGGTAAATACCTACTATTCACTGCCCTGTGGAATGAAGTAAGCATACAAAAGTGAAAAGTTTTAGATTCCTGCCACAAATAATTTTTCTGCATATCATAGAGGTGATATAACTCTTTAATGATTATTATACACATACAACAAAAGTAAACGTGCAAAATATAAAACTGTGATTGGAAAATTGTACAAGGGTTAAGTTCAAGGTAAAAATATATATGGGCATTAATGTGATGGATGAATTTTTGATACAATATTAAGTTGCAACTGTTCATTGAAAATGCTCAAAGAGAAAAAGCACACATAAGAAAAATTTTTGAATAAAAAATGTACTAAGAAGAAAAAAGTAAATCTAAGCACTATTTCAAATGGTACTGGAAAAAACTGGCTTTCCACATGCTGAAAACTAAAACTAGTCCCATTTGTATTATCATGCATTGAACTAAAATAAAAATGGATCAAAGATCTAAATATTTAAACAGAATCACTAAATCTACTGGAGAAGAGAACTCTTGAAGACATAGGTGTAGACTGAGATTTCATTAACAAAACCCAGATTACATGAGAAACATCACAAAGAATCTACAACTGGTATCTCATCTTCTTAAAAAGCTTTTGCAAAGCAAAAGAAACCACCACAGCAGAGTGAAAAGACAAATCACAGAGTGGGAAAAATCATATCCAGTTGTTTTTCGGACAAAGGACTAATATCTAGAACACATAAAGGATTGAAAAAAAATCAGATCCACCAAATTTAAAGAACCAATCCAAAATTTGACATCTAAAAAGAATGGATACTCTCAGAAGATTAATTACAAATAGAAAAGATATGCATGAAAAAATATTCAACATCACCAATTATTTGAGAGAGGTCAAATAAAAACAACACTGAAATTTCATCTCACCCCAAAGAGAATGGCCATAATAAAGAAATCAAACAATAGCAAATACTGGAGGGGCAGTGGGTACAAAAGAACACTTCGCTGTTGGTGGGAGTATAGACTGGTGCAACCACTGTGGAAATGAGTTGGAGATTCTCCAAAACTCTAGGACTAGAGGTTTCATTTGACTCAACTATTACCCTTCTTATTATCTTCCCAAAAGAATTAAAAGCATCACTACACAGTGATACGTGCACACCCGTGTTTATAACAGCACTGCTTGTAATAAATAAATCTTGGAAACAACCCAAACACCCATCAACCAACGAATGGATAGAAAAGTTGTGGTTTTCTTTTAATACAACAGAGTACTAGTCAACCATAAAAAAGAATATACTTGAGACATTTATAGCTAAATCAATGGACATTGAGACCATATTCTTAAGTGAAATAAGTAAGACACATGTGTGAATATCACATTGTCTACCTGGTATGAGAAACTGAAAGTGAAAGTAACGACCAAAATATGTAATTCATATCATGAAATAGGAAGTAGTTTTTCAAAGGGAAAGGGGAGTTGATGGGGGTATAGAAGGGAAAAGAAGAAAAGAGGAAAAAGGATAAATAGAAACAAAACTTTGTACATAAGGATGGGAAGAAGAATTGAGGAGAGGAGAGAGGAATGGGGGAAAAAGAGGAACTAAAATATATCATGTACAGGTTCAAGTTCCCTATGATGAATGTAATCATTATATATATCTAAACTGTCCTGAAAAAGTTAATTATAACAATTTAAAAAAAAGAAAAAAAGCAAACCTACACAGTATTTCAAAGCTATAAAAAGAAGGCATTGTGGTTCGGATCTAAAATGTCTGCCCCAGAGCCTTATGTATTCAGAGGTGAGGTATTGGAATGTGACTACATGGTGGGGTGGATTCACACCCTAGTGAGTCGGTGGCTGAATGTGATCTTAGGAGAGGTACCAGTTGGAGATAGGACCCTGGGGTGTGACCTGCACCGGTGTGTTCTTGTTTCTGGCTCCCTATTTCACTCTCTCAGCTTCCTTCCTGCCATGGTTGAGAAGCTTTCCTCCACATGCCCTTCCACCCTGCCTTGGAGCCAGCCAGTGGGATGATTTTGAAATTCTGAGCCAAATCAAACCTCCTTTGAATTAAATTGTGGGTGTCGGGCATTGTGTCTTAGAGAGGAGAAAGCTATACAAAAGTTTTCTGAAACCTAATTTATTTATCTATCTATATCTATATCTATCTATCTATCTATCTATCTATTGGCTCAAATTTCATGTTCTATTAGCACATGCTTGTAGTATAATAATTAATAAAACTATGGCTGAAAATTTGATAATGCGTATTTTGATACTCTACTCAGAGATAAGGATAAAAGATAGTCAAAAATATTTAGCTTATTTTTAGAGAGAAGAGGTGAAGAAATCTCTATTGTAAAGAAGAAAAAAGCTGACAGAAAAGAATTAAAGGGAGAATATAACAGTTGCTGAAAAGCTTAAGCCAGTAAACATACATGGTGTGCAATGGGAGTTCAATTTTATCCCAAATAACGATGAATCTTGCTTTTAAAATAGCTTTTGTGATCTGAAAAAATGATCAGGAGAAAAATTTGAGCACACAAACAACTGTAATAAATTACTTCATATGAAGAAACAATATATCAAATGTTTCCAATTTAAATATCTCATGAGGAATTGAATCAAGATCAGCAGCAAGAAACTCAATTTGAATTCAAAGAAAGTGAGATAAAATGCAGGTTAGTCAATACCTGATTACTATTTTTATTCAATGACAAAGAAATACCTCAGTTGAATAGCCGAGATATGA
The DNA here is from genome assembly GCA_004363535.1 of Dasyprocta punctata. NCBI lineage: Eukaryota > Metazoa > Chordata > Mammalia > Rodentia > Dasyproctidae > Dasyprocta > Dasyprocta punctata. The sequence continues at coordinate 10,463 of RJWM01039505.1, forward strand.
AAGCAAGGGTTCTCATGTCACTCTTGAGGATGTTTTGTGTAAGGCTGAAAAAAAAATGCAGATGTTCTGATTGTATTGTTTGCTTCTGGATTTGCCCAAATAACATCTAAAACTTTTATGTTATGACAAATGTTTGAGTCTTTAATGTCCCTTGGTAAAGAGGTCATTGCTCTACATAGGATAATTATACACGTTAGAAAAACTTTATTTCTGGAATGATAAACTCTGTAAACAATATATAGTATTTTATATGTAATCATATAGTTTATTCGATGCTTTTACAGTTTTGTGTACTTTTATTTTGTTTTAACTCTATGAATTCTTGTTTGTTTGGTGGCTATGAAGATTGAACCCAGACTGTTAAGCATGCTATATGAAAGTCAAAAATAATTTACTGTATTCTCAACTTTACTCAATCAGCTGCTCTTTCTTTATTTATGATATTTCATTTTTCTTTTTGCTATCATTTTCAGTCACTATGTGTTCAGACATTTTTCAGTGTACCTTTTTCCTTTTCTCTCTATGCAATTCTGATGATGGGAATATTGTTTTATTATTCTTGCACAGTTTCTTGAGGTTCCACCAGTAAAATTTTAATTTGTTGTTATATTTTTCACTTCTATAATTGTCATTATTTCTTGTCTTCTATTTCTCTGGTGAGACATGAATTTTTCATTTACTTTAAAATATTTATGATTGTAGATTAAGTAATTTTGATTTATTTGGAGGGTTCTTCTTATTTTAACTCTGACATTATGGGCTATGTGCAAATATTATGGAGAATTTTACCATTTTGTTTTGGTCATCAATTGTTCTGGTGAATCTAGACACACATTCCAACCAAGTATCTGTGTGCTCTTTTTCCAATGGTCCATTATCAGTTAAGCAACCGAAGCTATTGCAGTGGTGTTTTAATCTATTACCCAGTGATCAATCTAAGACCTAGATGGAAATCCATCCATTAGCTCGATTCCCAAAGTTTATGGATGACAATTAGGGTTGAATATAGATGTGTGCAGCTAGTGAGATGAAAGTAGGAGTTGATAGGCAATTTTAGATTGCCATTTCACATCTGGATCTCAATAGTGAGATGAGAGTGGTCAAACGAGGCATGGGAAGAATAAGGGGAAAAGGAGGAAAAGGAGACAGAAGGGAAATCAGTGGAGTTGGCTGAATTCTCTCTTGGATGAACAACTCTCCAGAATACAGGAGAAGGTTCCCTGCTGCAGAATTTGGCTTTTATAATTTACTTCATGACCTCTCTTGCCACTATGCCCCTAAAGTCTGGGGCATGAAAATATAAGCTAAAGACTTGGGTCTCTGAGCATTGGGAGATCCATACTCTTCTGAATTCAGAATGAGGCTTCTCCTGGAGCTCTCTTTGTGGATGCAAATGCACACTTATGGGTTTTGAACCAACTTGGCAAATGTTAACAGATAAGAGGAGGAAAAAACAAAACAAAACTGGCAAACCCACAGTGGATTCTGTAGAACTTTGAATTATTTTGTTCTTCTACTTCCACTGATGTATTTGATGTTTTGTCCGCATTTTCAATTATCTTTTGCTTATTTTCTCCCCAAGGGAAATTTGCTTACTCCAACTCACAGAGTTCAGAGCCTTACACTATAAGTTTTTAAATACTATTTTCCAAAAAAAGAAATCTATGTTAGACAGAGATAGTATCAACTTGAGTCCCTTAATCAACATTTCAAGTTGATGGAAAGAAAAAATAACAAATATCACTAAATATGTTTGTCAACATATTCTTTAGGCATTGAAGATTGCTTATTTGGTTCTTAGACACAGTTTTTATATCATTAAAATTAGAAATAATGAATATTTTCCTGACTATGTGTATGTATTTAATAAGTCTCTAAATGCGCATAACTATGTAGTTATTAATCAAAACATAAATATATAACAGTATTTGGAAACAAAAGCACTGTACTCTAATAATTGTACTAGCAAAAAGTAGATATATTCAACTGAAAATAAAATCAAAACTTTTGGTTATGTTTTAATTAAATTTAGGAAGTTTTCTACTTGTACTTACCAATATAACCATATAATGAATGTTGTATTTCTTATTCATACAAATAACCAGAAGCTGTTGTAATTACATAGATTAGAGATTCAACTTCACAGTTATGCATCACTCTATCATATATAATAACAACATTGCAGCATAAAACTTCTCCTTTTTAAAAAATGCCAAGTATATATCTTCTTCATGTTTATTTCACAGATAGAAATTGACAGAAATGAATATATACTCCATGTTGTATAAAAATAAGCCAGGATTATCTCAATTTGATAAGAGTGATAAAAATACAAAAGACAACTGACAAGTTACTTTCTTAAAAATATAGAATTGTCGTATCCTTTTAGAATTATATAGGGAGGAAATTTAGTTTTGTTCCTTGAGATACTTTATGTCTAACAATGGAATATCGATGTTGCAGATTTAAAAGAATATTTCCGTAATGAAAACTGAAACCCTTAAATATGTTTGAAATATGACTATACCTTTTATTAATTAAACCACTAGTTACATTAAATTCATATTCCTTCATTAGACTAGGATTTTTCAGTTAACTCTGTTACTAGTAGTGTAATTATGATTGTGAAGTGCCTAGTGAAAATGACCTTCCTTGCAATGTTGTGATTAGCTTTTCATATTTACATTCACAGAAAATGCAATATATTTGTTGAAATAAAATATGAAGAGAATCTAGAGATTTATTTGAATAATATATGGTGAAGATATACTGAGTCCTCCCTGAAGACTTATTTCATGTATTACCATAGGCATTTTTACTTTCATATAATATATTGCACTTTTTATACCTCTGACACGATACCAGTATTTAAATAAAAGATTAGTCTTAATTGTCAAAGATGAAATATGTATGATAGTACAACACAGATTTGCGAGTTTTGAAATAACCGTGTGACTTGAAATAACTCTTGAAGTTCATACAGCACTGAAAGTTTTTTCTTGATTTGTTGCTTGAATTAATGTGGCATAGAGATAGAAAAGCTGAGCAGTAAGTCAGGTTAAATGGACTCAAGTACCTAGAGGAAACCTGTGTGTATTGCAAGTACCCTCAATATCCTGTGTGTCGATGGCTCTAAAAAGAATTATTGCCTCTAGACATGCTGATAGGAGAATTAATGGGTTCATGTTGAATAAGTCGTACAGCTTCTTATCTTGTTCTTATCAACAACTTTTCAATCCACTCCTATCTTCCTAGATATCAGTGTAATGCTCTTGATCTTTTGCTTTTGACTTTCATAAATTTGTGATTTTTTTATTATTTAATTCAGATTCAAAGATACAAAATCCTATTGGTCTAATTTGTCTTTCCACAATAAATCTGTAATACATCACTAGCCACATTAATGGCTGGTTATTTTGAATCAGTTACTCCCAACACACTCAATATATAGCTGAGCATTCCATGAGAGAAGAAGTCTTACTGAAACAATGATCTTGTATGAAGGGGAATTGCTTCATCTGGTCTTATGAAGGGTCACAGAATTAGCATGGATATATAGATAATGAGAGTCACTTTGCTCAGAATTGAAGAAATATCATATTCATTCTCATAAAAAAATGTTCTGGAGTCCTACATACTCCACGGTGAAATACTTTTATAGTCTTTGCTCTTGGTTTTTCTTAACAGTGGTAGAGAAACTGCAATATTAACCTGTATGCATTTTCCTCTAGATAGTGGGAAAATGTTTTATCATACTGAGATTTTTTTCTCTTCTATAACCTGTGAACATAAAACTATATAACTCAAACATTAATACTGTGAGAGAGATGTTCTTGGTGACTATGGATATAAGAAGACAATTGGAAAGGATTCCGCAGTTTCAAAATAAAAAACAGAATATAAAACAAAAATGGCAGATTTAAACTATTTGGCATCAACAATTACATCAAATATTGGTGACCTAAATTCTCAATTAAAAACACAGATTGGCAGACTAGATTTAAAATCTTGTTTAAAAACAAAAACCATTCATATTTCCTTTTCATGGACTGTCCTTCTGAGGATTTAAGCAACCATAGATCGAAAATATATAAAAGAAGATTAGGTCTCTACTGAACTCATACAAATTTTTCTTTTGTTGTTTCCCTAAACAGTTTATACAGCATTTACATTGCATTGGCATTCTGAGTAAATAAGATATGGTTTAAAGTGTGCAGAAAGATTATATGTTTTATGCAAATAGTATATCATTTTCCGTAAAGGACTTGAACATTCATAGATTTATGTATTTTTAGGATATCGTAGAACCACTTACCCATGGATACTGATGGAGGATCGCATATACAATCTATGCAAACTCGCTTCAAATGTAATTATACAACTAGGTTAAAAATAGAGTAAAAAATGTAGAGTATGTAAACACTGACCAAAAAGAAATCTGAGCAAATATATTGATATTAGATGAAGTGCAACTCAGAGAAAGAAAAACTACCAAGAACAGAAAGGAACTTTCATAATGCAACAGTCAATCTACTAGCATATAATAATCCCAAAAGTGTACGTATGCATGTACCACGAAAGACATCAGGGAAAATATGCAAGTCAAACTGACCAAACTGAAATAAGCAAATCCATAGTTAGATTTTGTAACAATTGCAAACTCAACAAATAAAAAATCAGCAAGGATATAGAATTTGGTATTATCAACCAATAGGATCCAGTGCACATTTATTAAACATCTCAACAAAATCAGAGAATGCTTTCTTTCAAATATCCACGGAACACACAGCAAATTATACCATATTCTGAGGAACTTAAATAAAACAATACAAATCTTACCAAATTTAGAAGAGCTAAAGTAATGCTGTATTTTTTATGACAGTAAAATTAAACAAAAAATCAGTAACAGTATAGTAGCAGAAAATTCTTCAAATATTTAGAAACTGAACAAATAATACACTTAAAATTCATTAAGAGTTTGAGAGCATGTCTTGAGGGAAATGAAAAACTACATTTAACTGAAAAGACCTGAAACTATACTGTGTCAAAAAGTGTTGGACACATAAAGCATTACTGTAAATAAAATTTGTAGCACTAAATTCTTATGTTAGATAAGAGAAAAATAAAACAAAAATCCCTAAGTTCAGAATTTAAGAAACTAAAAATAGAAAAGGAAAGTCCACATAAGTAAAAAGAAAGAAATACTAAGTAGTATAAATCAATGAAATTGAAAATTCTAAAACAATAGAAGCTAATGTAAAAAAGAAGCCTGTTTCTTTTGGAAAGTGTCAGTACAATGCATAAAAATCAACTATGACTGAAAAAGGAACAGAGAGAGGTAAGAAATAAATTCCAACTATCAGAAATTTTATGAAGACTATCACTGCAAACCTGATGACATCAAATTATTTATTTGAAAATTTTACCAACAACTCTGCACATACAAACTTGACTAATTCCTAGAAATATATGAGCTGTACTCACTCACTCTGTGTGAAACAGGTAATTCAAATTGTCTTGTAACTATTAAAGAAATTCAGTTTCTATTCGCCGAGAATGTTTTCTTTTATGCAAATTATATCCAATAGCACTATTTATAATAGACACTGCTTT
>RJWM01039506.1:0-16264 GCA_004363535.1 Dasyprocta punctata
GTTGCACAGGTCAGCATGCTGGTATTTTGCATCATTACACCTGTAGTGGTTATGCTTTCACGCACGGAAGTGATAATCTTCCATGCAGTGCTGCCCCAAGTGCTGCCTCTCATAGCGGACTGCTGGCATTTTGGATGCTAATGCAGAGCCCCTGCCTGCATGAAAGAGCAGGGCAGCAGCCAGACTGCTTGGAGAGGACGCTCACCTGCTCCTAAAGGAGATAAAAATGGGGAGATGGAGGTGCAGACTCTGACGTCTGTGGAGGGTGAATTTCTGCTTCCTTTGTTAATTGGCGTACAGCTTTTGGTAGTGGGTGGTGGGGGCTGCAGTTGAAGGACACGTTTTAATATTACTGGGAGTGAGACTAATATATCACATGGACCTGAGGAGTTTACGTGAATTCACCTTTCTTATAGGTGGTGGATGTTAAGGATGTCAGCAATTGGTTTTATGTTTTAAAAATATTCTACTCATGTATGCTTTAATGTCTATCAAGTCACTCAGTAATTCCTGTAAAATGTAAATGTCATACACAGTGAATATTAGTTGGCAGAATCATCAGTAAATGGCATGTGGGCCCTAAGCCCCTTCTGTGTAGTTCTGGGACATAAGTAAATTTTAAAAAGAACACTTGATTACTTGATAGGTGAATTAAGAGAAATATTACTAGTGTGTTATATTTCACAGTAAGTTAAAAACATTTTTTTTGTTGTTTCCCAGAGAAGGCAGCCTTAAATGTACTTATGGAGTCACTCAAGTATTTACTGAAAAGGTTGGACATTTATTTTTGAGAATGAATACTTGGATTTTCTTTTCTTTTGATTATTTATTACTTCCTAAAATAAAGACAATTATAAGATGTTTAAGAAAAACTTTTTTTTTCTGTATAAAAGACAATGTGCCTTCTGTTTGCAGTTTTGCTGAGAGTGATATGTTCTATCTATTTATATTTTACCTTCACTGTGTATAAGCTGGGAGGTTTATTTTGTTCATTTTGTGACAGAAGGAATTGTACATCTGCAGAAAGTAATTTTTAAAAGAGTGAATAGTAGAGTAGTAATATGACATTGATTTTATAACTATATATTCCCTCTCATTGTACAAAAATTTATTAGCTGCCTGCTATGTGTAAGATGTTGTAAGTCATGCTGTGAATGAAAGACAGATGAAATAGAAAGAGCTGGGATATAGGCATGTGGGTATTTTTCCTTGGAATATGCTCCATTACACTTTCTTGTGAATAGTAAGTTACTTTTTAGGTATTGTATTTCCTAACTTGGAGAACACTTTTCTACTTTTTTTAAAAAAGCATTTATTTATCAAGCAAACACTTATGGCAAATCTGTCGTGTAATAGTGGTGGGTAGAGCAGATCTAGTCCCTGTCCTCATGCAACTTACAATTGACATGTATGTATGTATGTATGTATGTATGTATGTATGTATGTGTGTGTATATATGGATGGATGGATGTATATTTTGGGACAGGAACTTGCCAAGTCATTAATTTGCCCAGACTGGGCTCAAACTTGTGATCCTTCTATCTCAGATTTCCAGAACATTGGAATAACAGGTGTGAGCCACCACATTTGGCCACTACAGTACTTGTTCTTAAACTATTTCAAGGAGAAATTCTGTTGCAAGCTGTTCTTTTTTTTTTTTTTTTTTCCTTTTGGTAATTGTGAGAGAGATGCTGTATGTTTTGATTTTTAGGTTGTGTTTAAAATATGCATAACACAAAATGGACTGTTTTAGTCATTGTAAAGTTGACACTTCAGTGGCAGTAGGTACATTTAGTGTTTTGAAACTATCACCACTATCCATTTATTTTCAGAACATTTTCTTCATCCCGTGCCTCTCCAGTTGTTAAATAATAACTACCCATTCTCGTCCTTCCCTAAGTCCCTGCTAATCTTTAGTTTACTTTCTCTGTCTATGAATTTACCTGTTTTAGGGACCTTATATCGTATCAAGTGGCATTATATTTGGCCTTTCGTGTCTGGATTATTTCACTTAGCATGTTTTAATGTTTCAGCTCTGCTGTGGCACATACCAGAGTTTTATTTTTTCAGTGTATACTTTGATTTTTATGTGGGACAGAATTTTTTATCCTTATATGATGTCACTAGGTCAAATTTCCACATGAACACTGTTAAGAGGTAATGTAGAGATACTGAAAAAAATAGCCTATAGCAAGGGGCAAGGAATAAGGAACAGAAATGCACTGAGGGAAAGATCAGTGGATGCATTTGGATTCTTTATATGTCCTGGTAACTGAGCATGATAATTGGGCTAATACTTTCATGTCTATTCATTGCTAATAGAGAGCAACAATCAGTTGGAATATTTATTGGGAAGTTGAATTATGATTTTTGTCATCATTATCATTTAAATTTTCCCCACTGCTTATAGCCCTTTCCTCAGCCTAACTTTGTAGGCAAAGACTGATCAGAGCCTTCCTCCATCTCCTGATGCCCACTCCGAGCTGTCTTTCCCTGCTCCTTTTTGCAGTGGACGTTCAAGCGGGAAACCCCAGATCCCCTCTGCTTTAGACAGAGACGGTGGGAGAAGGTATTAGCTTGAAGCCATTCTAAGCACTTTCCGACTGGGTGAGGTAAGCAAGCCTTGCTTCATCAGTGCAGGTTTCTCTTTCTCTGATTTCTTTCTGATGCTTCTTCTTTTAAACTCCAGTGGCTTTTCTGCTGGGAAGTCCTTTATTCAAAGTCCAATTAAAGCTCCAGAGCTGCCCCTTATTCACCATCAATGGATTTGACCATTCCTAGACTAGATCAGTCAACGTTTATATCCATGCTTTTAACTCCCTGCTCACGGGCCCCCAAACATGAATAGAGGATGACAGGACATTGGCTAAAACTCGAGTCATCTCACCTTCCCAATTAGCCTGATGCTTGTTGCTTTCTGTTTCTGTTCCTCTGTTTTTCTGATATGAGGCTCATTCAAAATTAGATTAATTAAATGCATGTTTTGGAGGGTGGTGAGTTTATAGGGAGGAGGGGATAATAGGCCAGAAAACCTTAACCCACAGGCCAGTTATTTTGTGCAGCTTTGAAAGGGATTTTCTCTTGCACTAGGAGAGATAAGAGAGAATGGATAGGAGTATTGTAGGTTAGGTTCATTCTTGATTTCTCTAAGGATGTCAGTCTTGGGAGACACGTAAGAAAGACAACATAGTGGTCAAGAGTGGCGTTACAGTCTGAGCCCTGCAATGCATCTCATCTCTGTTTACTTTCTGTGTGGCTGTGAACATCTTACTTAATTCATGTGTGCCTCAATTTAATCACCTGTAACATTGATATAATTATGCCCCACACGGGGTGGTTACAGAGACTGAGAAATGATTTTGGAAGCAGTTTTCATAGTGATCATTGTATAATAAAAAACCACCACCTTTGTCCTTGTCATCTCATCTAGAAGTCCTCAATTTCCATCTCTTTTCTATCAATTATGGTACATCAAGCCCAAGAGCCTTGCCAGGTTTCCTTGATTATAGAGCATATGGCACTGTTTCTTAATGATCTTGAATCTGAGTAGATAAAAGGAGGCTATCAGGGAATGCTCCAGTTTTCTGTTTATCACCTGCAGGCATCAGATGGGTGTGTGTGCAGTAGACTCAGTCTTCTGCCCAGTTAACAGCACGTTTGCCCCAGCAGCTTGTCCCTCAGTTGAATGAGACCTCGCTGAAAATACAGCATTGACAGTGAAATGCTTCTGGAAGCACTGGGGTTTGCTTTCAGATGGCAGACAAGCAGCAGGGTATGTGCCTCCATCCAGCTGCTCTTCTGAATTCACCTTGTACATCTCAGTGAGGCATCACTATTGACTTTTCTCAGTTGTAGGAAAGGCTTACAGAACCCATCTTCATGAAATCAGTTAGGACTTTGTTATTAGGGGATTGCTGTCAAATTTATTATTGTGAAATTTTAGCTCTTTGCAGCAGACAGGCCAATTGTTAGAGCTGTAGTGAAAGATCTTTCCATTTTTCTCTTCAAAGTCTCATTGTTCCCTGTGCTTCTCTTCATAAGCTCTGTGTGGTTAGTGACCCATATATGATTCTCTGAAAATGTTAAAGCTTCAAAAGTCAGTCCTGTATTGAGTGGTGCCCTATATTTTTCTGCATTCTGTGGTCAAGTTTGCTTTTAGATTTATTTTATTAGAAGACAGACATCAACTGTTCAACTTTATAACATCACTCTTGACATTAAGCACTAAAATATTATCTAAGCACTAATAGTGCATCTACATTTTATTAAAAATGGTTTTAATCAATGAGGAGCTATAAATTATATTTATTTGTATAGCCATTTGTTTCAGACTAAGATAATAGTGCACATTTTTATTTCTCCTTTAGGGAAAAATTTAAAAATATTTATAATCTTTTCTTTGAATGCTGTTCATGTGGTTACCAGGGGAAGACAATTCAGGTTCTAATGGATCACTCAGACCTCCAGCAGTGTGTTCTTTTTGGTTTCCATTTTTGATGTTGTTGCATCTTGCAGATGTTTTCTCTTGAAGGAGGGACAGAACAGCAATATTTAAGGTATAAATACAAAGACAGAACTGGCCTAACACAGGACAAACAAACTGTGGATGGTCCAGAGAAACTCAAAAGTGAGACGAAACAGGATTCAAATGATACCTGAGACTGTCTTTTGCAACAAATGATGACTTTGAGACAAATGATGACTTGCAAACCTTACAGTGCTTAACAAATCCTCAAACACTGCACATATGTGTGCAGGTAGAAATCATTCTCAATCACGTTATTGATTTCAGGTTCCACCTGTTCTGTGTGCTTCTGACATGGTAGATGACCTTTACTGTTAAATTGCTATGGTTAACGTTGGTCAGTCCCCCTTGCCAGAGTATTTTGCACTGCCACACCATGTGAGGTTCTTTGAAAATACACTTTGATTTTCTCTTCTCAGATAGAACCCAAGACAAAGCCTAATAAAAATAAGAGCTATATTTAAACCCATCAATTCTGTGAGACGGGTAAAATCCCTATGTTCAGAAAAAGACTTTTTTTGGTTTAGAATAGGAACTTTAGGGAAATACTTTCTTGATGAAGAAACTAATTAACCATGCGGTGTGAGGCACTTTGTGTAGCTTGATTCTTCTGTGTTGTTGAGAATGGGTATTTTATTTCTGCACTTCACTTGTGGGAATTTTGCAGGTTGGCATGAGCTTTGGCTTGGTGAAATTTCAGGACAGAGTAACTCCTTTGCTGTATCTGTAGATTCTCATTTCCGTACTCCATTTCTGAGGCCGCTGGCTCTAAAAGTATGGGGCAGCAACTTAGATGCCAGTTCTAATATCTCACCTTCTAGGACTGGATACTTGAGTGGCCATGTAATATGGATGCTATACCCCTGACTCTGTCTTTTTTCCAAGATGAAATTTTAACCAGTTTATAATTGTGGCTATCAAATGGAAATCAGAGAGTTTACGTACCTTCTTTTTTCTCCCTTGACCTTTTGGGATATTTAGTAAGTTTTTAATGGAAACAGTGTGTTACAAATGTCTTACCCAGTCTTCTACAGAATAGGAGTGAGATGTCATATGCTTTGTCCAAATTGCAGGGAGAAATATTCAGTTTTGCCAAACAGGCAAAGGCTACCCCGCTCTCAAGAGTAGGATATGTGTTAGCTTATGTGGTAGTCTCCACAAATGTAATTTCCTTTTGAAAATTCTTTTATGAATCCAGGAATGATTTCCTTCTAAGTTTTGTTTTTTTTTTTCTCTTTCCCTTCCCGAATTGCCAAATAAACCCTGATAAGTAAAAAGTAAAGCAAGGTTCTGAATTTCTTTCTCCTTAAAATAATTTTGTGGATTGCAGAAAAAATCTTTTTTACAGATATGGTATTCAATCAAAACAGTGCTTCTGTATTAAAAGTATATGAACTCATACATTTCTGTGTAGGAAATGGTGTTACTTATGCTGTTGTAACCCATGTATTTTCTTCTTTCTTACTTACTGGTTGTCCCGTTACTTTTTGTATTTGTACATCTATTGGGTACACAGCATTAGAACATCTTATCTCAGAGTTCAAAATTTTGTTTAAGGATTATTATCTGCAGTTACCATGATACCTTGTGGAATTTGGAGTAAAACAATGTTACCAAAAAAAAAAAATAGTGACATGATTATCATTCCTGTTGTCTTAGTTACTTTTTCGCTCGTTGCCGAGACAAAATACCTGACGCCCAAAGTTAGGGAAGGAAAGGTTTATTCTTACAGCTTCTCGGGAGTTTCAGTCCATAAAGTGGGCTCCAAGGCAGCATGGGATGACGGGGCTACAGTTCATGGCGGCTGCAAGCTGCAATCCGTGCTGGCGAGAGAGAGGGCGGAAGCCGGGAAGCAAGCAAGAGGAAGACCTGCCTTCCCTTGTACTGTATCTCAGCTCCACCCCTGGGCGGGTGTAGCAGTCACGTCATTAATCCTGGTGCTAGACAACAAACTGATCACAAGCATCAGACTCAGCCCCATCAAAAGTATGAGGACTTGGGGGTACATAGCATATCCTGTACACCTGTTATGTCAAGTACTGAAGCAAATTTTGCCTCAACAGGAGTTGACTTCTCTCTGCCTTTTAATCCTTTATTTGACTGTATCATAAAGTGTATCGTTACAAGGTTTAGAGTACCATGTCTCAAACTTTAATGTGATGGTCTTGTTGAAATTCAGATTCTCACTCAGTAGGACCGTGATGGGCCTGGCATTCCAAGATATGTCAGTGCTGTGAATCTGTGAGCAGTAGGGGGTTAGAGAGTATCCCAGATGAAATCCCAGTCCCCAAAGATAAAGGTAACTGAAAAACTCAATAGGCCTCAACTAATAATGAAACTGGTGCCCTTGCCATTCGTACTCATTAAACTTTGTGTTACAGCATTTATCATTGTGATTTCACAAAATTAGGAACCTAGAGAAGTCAGTAAATAGATGCATCTGTCTATAAGAACCTGTAATCAAAAGTGTATCTTATGTATCTAATTTCAAGTATATATTATATTAGACAAGAAGGCCGTCAATAAGGTTATTTTAGGCACGTTATCAAAGTTTAGACTGGTAGGAAGACCACCTCAGTATTTCTTGACAGAGTTAACAAAGCAGTTATCCAATGATAGTAACCACTGAAGCTCAGTAAGGGTCGTCACATAATTCATGGTTGCTGAAGCACATAAATGAATGCAGTGTCCTCAAATTTTTCCATTTGACTGTGTCCATTAGTTGATGGATTCAGATTCAAGTGAAATTAGGTCAGACCCCAGAGTAACCGGTCAGTAGAGAAATAATCCTTTTAGAACCCAAATCACAACATTAGACATTGAATGCTGGTGAGTGGGAATAGCTGGTGAAAGCATTTCATTGACAGGACAATATCCCAATGCAGAAGATGCTTTATTTCAGTGTAGTTTCTTAGGACTGATTCTTTTGAGGGGCTATTTGTAGTTAAAAGGGAAGGCTTTTAGTAAGGAAAATTGACTGTGTATTAACTGAACACCCATTCATATGTTCTGGGGTCACTAAATAAACCAGAAAATCTGATTTATACAGCACCCCAGGAGTTTACAGTATGGTCGTGGAAAATAAGAAGGAGGGCAAGACAAAAACAGACCTACTGCCACTTTTTAATTTTTTTTTTTAAGACAGGGCCATGCTGTGCAGTTCAGGCTGGCCTTGAACTCATTATGTGGCCTAGATTGACCTCAAACTCAAGGTGATCGTCCTGCCTCAGCCTTCTGAGTGCTGGGATTACTAGCATGTGCCACCACTCCCAGAAACTGCCACTTTTAATGTAATAAACCAAACATATGAGAGGAAGTTTTATGGTGGCTTATGTGAAAATATTTGACAACAACATATACTTAAATGACAGATTATGAGGTCTGATTGAATATGATGCAGTTGGCAGTGGAGACAGTTTTGGTTGTAGCAGTACCAGCGATGTAGGGGCATGAGTAGCACTTAACAGCAGAACCAGTGTTGCCAAATGCTCGATAGCGCGTATGGCTACACAGCACTGCACACAAGTACTGTAATTCTGCACAAAGATGCCCAGGATGCCATCGCTGAGAAACAATGCCAAGACTTCATAAAATGCGGGAAGACTGAAAACATCAAGAGAAGTGTCGGCGGTGTGTGCCTGTCTTCCCTCTCTCTGCACCCTGAAATCTAAGGGAAAATGGTGTGCAAAAGGAGGCACAGAGGAGCACATCTGTGTGCCTGGCCTTGCGCACTGATCTCCTTACAGTTACTTACCAGCAGGACACTGCTGCCCAGCGTTGGTAGTAACACGTTAGAACCGAGCAGGATTGGAAGAGCTGCCGTTTCAGACAAGAAGACCGAGACCTGGAAAATCTGAGATGCTTGTTCGGAGTGGCTTAGTTCTGATTTATGTCCATTAGTAGTCTGAAGGCGATTTTGGGCAAGATTTTGGTTCTAATAAAATACAACTGTAAGCAAAAACAATCCTTGGGCCGTGCTTCTGTATATATACACAAATGACACAGCTTCTGTCTTGCTCCATGAACCCCTTCCTGCTGCCGTCTCTCCCCACATACATGCACAGGGATGTGGACACACACAGCTGAGGAAGTCAGAGAAGACCGCAGCCCACTACCGAAGAGAGGACTGCATACTTTTTAGTCTTGCAGGCTGAAGTCGTCATGAAGGCAGCCAGGGGTATCAGAAATTCCTTCTGTCCCCTCCGGCACCCAGATGCCATGTCTGTCTATGCCCCAATGATGGATGGTTGGAATAAACCAAACATATGAGAGGAAATTCTTACCACTGTTACAGGGGAGGACATTTTGTTTTTCTCCTGTAGCCCTTAAAGTTTTAGTAATTCTAGAAGAGGTAAGACTCAGATTTAAGTCCTAAAAAACTTGCAAGTAAATGACTGACGATGATTTTCTACTGGGAGGAGATTTTAAGAGAAGTTATTGAGAAAACCTTCAATTCCTCATGGGGAATGGGCAAGAGCAAGAAGAAAAGTGTTATGAAGTTGTCAAGATTTTGCTTATTTCACAGTTTTGTGTTGGACTGGTGCTTTATATTTCTTTCATGAACACCCAATGCATTGTACATATTTGTGGTGGGTCAGCTTGAGAGTCTTTGGAGCCAATTCCTTTTCACTGTCTGCAAGTAGAGGAGCTCACTCTCTGAACCTAGAGAAATTCCGATCATCAGAAAATGGTAACTCAGAGGGACAATTTTCAGCCCGAATGAGTTTCCTTGAAATGAACGCCGACCTTAACTGAATTAAGATGTGCTCTTTTACGTCCATGGCTGTGACTTCAGTAGACAGTTGTGTGGGTTTTACATAATCCTCAGCTAAAATTGTAGGTCAAACGGTGACTTTTGAAACCTTTGGAGCTGTTTGAATTTCGAATGGTTTTTACTGAGTTTAGATTGGCCAACAAATAAGCAAACAGCTCTTACAGACCAAGTTAATTGATGAGATAAATAGCTATATAGTGGTTGATGTCTCACCAAGATTGAAATTCTAAATTCCTGAGTGTACTGGAAAAAAAAATCAAAGAACATAAGTTTATTTTGTATTTGTGATGAGTACTTTATTTTTTAATGTTTTTGAGTACCATGAGACACTTTTGCTTGTGTGAATTTTGTCACTTTCACTTTCGCTGTTTTTTTTTTTTTGGTACCGGGAATTGAACTCACAACCTCACACCTGCCAGGCAGGTGCTTATGCCACTGAGCTAAATCCCTGGCCCTATTTTTTGAGAAAGGATCTCACTATGCAGTTCAGGCTGGCCTTGACCTCACTTTGTAGTCCAGGCCGGTCTCGAACTCACAGTGATCCTCCTGCCTCAGCCTCCCGAGTGCTGGGATTAAAGGTGTGTGCCACCATGTCCGGCCTGTCACTTTCACTTCTGAATGGATGTAAGTGTGGGTGAAAACACACGGTCAAAGACCTGCTTCTCTCACATGCATGTTTGACTGTCTTGTTTCCAAGTTTTTTTGTTTTTTGTTTTTTTGGTACCGGGGATCGAACTCATGACCTTGCGCTTGCCAGGCAGACACTTACACCACTGAACTAAATCTCCGGCCCCTCGTTTCCACGTGGGAATGGTAACACACCTATTTCCAGGACTGGGCTGCAGGCAGAGGCATCCAATGTATTTTCTTCTGGTCCTGTGAAGCCCCTGATTTTTCTTAAATTAGTTAAAAAAAAAAAACAGAAAACCTTTATTAGACTTTTCAAGAGAAGATTTGAAAGCAAAGGTACTCTTGGAGTCTATACAATGACTATGAGATGCAGTCATTTTCCTGTGAAAGAGATTGTCAGGTTATTGAGATTATTAAAAGGAATTACAATTTAAGGTATGCAAAATCTTGTAGGAGACAACGTGTATCATCCCCGAGGAGAATCCCAGTAAAGGGTTGATTTGTGTGGGTGGAGCTTGATTCTCAAGGGCTTCTGAGTTCAGGCGATTTTTGAGTTCAGCTGTGTCTGGTGCGGGAGGAAGGCTTCCCGGGTTGAGGACGCTGAGGGGCCTAAGGAAAGGACAGGGTCCGCTGGTGGTGTGTGGGATGTCCGTGGTGTCCTGTGCCGGGGCAGTTACATGGCCTTTGTACTTGGCCAAGAACCCATACACATATTCTTAGAAATATATGTAGTTAATAAAAGTAGTTTCAGAAACTAATTTGTCTCTCTCTATTTAAGCAGTGATTATTGACTTAATTAAATTCCCTTAATTTTGCATACTAATTTAGTGTGACTGATTATTTTAACATATTTCAGACACTTTAAACAAAGAAAACAGGCACAAATATAATTATTACAAATTATATTACCACATTTATCACTTACCTTGTTGTAAAATACTAATACTGTGGGTTGTATTAATTTCATTATTATTTCTTTTTTCTTTTTTATACTTTCCTCCTAGGTTTATAGATCTATTCATTTAGATTCCTTCCAAGGAGTTCCATAATAATGTCTTTTCTATTTTCTTTGGTTGTATAACCCTTTTAGACTAACAAGTAAAATAGTGTGTACTCATAACTGCCTGCGTTGCAGGGTCTGAGTTGCTGATCTTTGGTTGATTTTCCCAAATTAGCAATTTATATTGAAAGTCACCAGTTGGGAACCAAGCTGAATTTCCTTTTTAGTGTTAAATTTCACAGATGTTAATAAACGTTCACTTGTTTTTAGAAGTGTCTTTTGTATTGGTTTCATATAGATTTTCTTTGCAATGTGGCGTCTTTACCAGATGTGTACTTTGTGAAATGTCACTTTGGGAACATAGTTTTAGCTTTTTGCTTTGTTACGTTGGCCTTGTCTGCCATCACTGAAACGTGCCTTGTTACTCTTCTTTTCTGTAGCTTAGCCTGTCTACCCACATGCTTTGAACAGCTATGCCTATTCTTGATATATTCCTACTTTGTCTGACACAACTTGGTTATTATTTACTGTTTCCTGTATTAAAATCAAGCACATCTTAAAATTATATTCCTCCTTCTTTTATATTATAACTGTCATTTGTCCTTTCTTGCAACTTTTATCCTTTGAAATCATAACTCATGGTATTTCAATAGTTGGTTTCATTAAGGCACACTTTTATTTTCCCTTTAGATGGTTATATATATAATCACAGTTTGGTCAGGGGGAGCCACTTGAGGCAGATTGCTTTGCCCTGCTAACATTCTCCCTGACACTTGAAAATATCCTACTTTTCTATAAGAGCTGGACATTTCCCAGCTATTTTTGTACTTCCTACCCTGTGAGCTAGGGCCCATTACCTTGCAAGGATTCTTTCTTTTTTTCTCAATGGAGAATTAGAACAAAAGCCAAAATCTGGGCACTAGGGCTGCATATAAAAATTAGTGATGGAAAAAAGGGTTCATGTGTGTTGGTTGGAAGAATCTACCTTTTTGATGTTTGGGGATTCCCACTAATTCTTTTCCATTTTGACGTATCGTGTATCTGTCTCTACCTTTAATTCTGTGTGAGGCTATATCTTTTCCCAACACTTTCTAGCTCACTGACCATAGGCATTTTGTTGTGGGAAGAAAGAAGATTCTCTCTGGAGCAGGGAAGAGTTTATTTAGGCTGCCGACAGGTTGTTAAAGGATTCACTTGTAGTCCTGGGTACTGGAGGGTGGGACCACTGTGTAATCTGTTTTTCCAGTACTCTTGTGCACTGATGAATCCAGACTGCTTATCCTTTTCTTCATGGATGCTGGGTAATTCAATAATTTCATTCAAAGACTTCCCAGAAATTGCAACTTTCAGCAAGGAATGAGCGCTGTTGCTGCTTGACTTCCCTTGGTCCTTTCCCTTGTATGTTTAGAGTCTTCAATGTGAATGGCCAGACAGGCTTGGGGTATACCCAAGGGCCTGGTTCTGCTTTCTCTTGTACTCATAGTTAACAGAGCTGGCCAGATCACATTTAAGTAGTTTGTCCTGAATATTGGAAATGTGAACCTTGTCCAGAGCAGTTACTTTGCACTGTGTGGAAAACTCAAGTATAGATTACTTTCCTGGATGAAGACACACAGCAGATACTGATACCCGTATTATTCACACAAACCCAGCTGCAGAGGAGACTGCAAAAACTGTGTACAAACCTAACGTGGAAAACTTGTGTGAGAGCTTTATTAAGTGATGGAATTATGTCCTGCAGCGAACTCTTACATCTATGGTTCTTCGTTGGTATTAGTCATGAGAAGCATTGCTGGTTTTCTCCTGGATCTGATACAGTGTGTATCTGCAGCAGTGCTCCTTAAGAACATTGTGCTCAAGTATTAAAGTGCTTTAAGCAAATTTAAGTTAAATGAATGTATTAGTTTCCCATTGCTGTGTAGCATGGTGCCTCAAGTATACTGGCTTATGATATCATAGTTTCATAGTATTGAAGTCTGGCCATGGAGTAGATGACTTTTTGCTGTTATCTCTCTGGGCTGAAATTGTGTTTTCCTGGGTTGTGGTTGTCAGCTGGGGCTCTTGACCTTTTTACAGATCACTAGTTGTCAACAGAGAGAATTTTCTTGTCTGTGCAGAATAGTGACCCCCATTTCCCTGCTGGTTGTGAGGCGGAGACCAGGGCATAACATGTGGTGCCCTTTAGGAAGTGCGTAGCATGAGTCTCAGCCTTACTCCTGGCTACCCGGAGCACACCTCTCTGACCTTCCATTCTGCTCCTAGCTGGAGAAAATGCTGTGATTTCAAAGATCTCACCAAGTTACATCAGGTGCACCCAACCAATATGAAACATAGTAAAACCATAGGTAATTTCATCATCATCACATTCTGAAGACTGAAGATTATTCGAAGGCAAGGGTTATATGATGTCATTTAAGAATTCTGGGCATTAAAATGAACTTGGAATTAAACCTTGTTGATAACATTATGAAAATAGCTTTTGGGTAATGTCTTAGACTTTAGCTCTTTGAGTAAGAAAGTAGAGATTACTTATTTAAATGAATCTTCCTGAATCTGATTTGTTAATTCAACAGAATCCTATAGAGCTTTATTGTGGGTCAGATACTGAGCAAGGCACTGTGAGAAGCAGGGGAGAAGGTAAGGAGTCTCACAAGTGTTCGTGGGGGGTGCCTGGAAAAGATGGTACTCTGCAGACCACCATGGAATGATTTTTTTAATTCACATAGGAACCAGGAGCTAATTAGCGGGAAATATATTTGTAAGTGTTGCAAGTGAAATCACTACCATAGACCAGTGTTTGTAAAAGTTTACTGTTCCTGAGAAGCTTGTTTTATATTGTTTTCTACTTGTATTTTATCATTTGCTACTAGATGGCAAAAATGGTAAATGTGAAATGCTTAGGAATATTCAATTGGAAATACCTTAGGCTTAGAAATTTAAATATTTCTCCCCTAAAACCTTAGCTCAGATATATCCTCATTTGACTTAATTAGAATTTAACCTGTGCTTGGTAGTGGAGACACTGCCTTGGGATAGAGTTGATGCTTAATATTTAATTTTAGAGTTATCTTTTGGTTGCAAAAACTTTAAAGAGCTTAGTTTAATTGTATACACCTTTCTATGTTAATGTTTAAAAAATAACATAAATTAGCATGTATATAATTCAAATAATACAAAAGTATAAAACTATTACTAATCTTACCCTTTACTGTGCAGTAATTCTACATGTGTGGAGGTCCCTGAAGTTAAGAGTGGTGTGTTTCGTTCAGGACTTTCCACTGTGCTTCTACACATGCTTGCATATACAACTATTACTGTCTCTACCTGTGCTTTTCTATGTTCGTATCTCTCTCATATATATGTGTGTGTATATATATATAATATAGATGTGTATTTGTATGTATATATACATATATATGTATTTATTGCCCATATGGAATCAACCTATACATATTAGTCTCAAAATTATTATTTTTCCTTTAACAATATGATTTTATTCTTAAGTATGTTCTAGTTTTCCTTACCCGATAGCATACAGGAGTGTGGAAATTTTTTATGTGCAGAAAAATATTCTAAAAGCAATTTCATTTAGAGTTATCTTTTATTTAGACAGAAAATAAAGTTACCTGGTATGCCAGCTTTCTGTCCCTGTGACAAAATACCTGTTCAGAAACTTCAAACAGGAAAAGTTTCTTTGGGCTCACAGTTTCTGAGGTTTTGGTCCATGATCCCTAGGTCTTGTTGCTTTGGGCCTGTGGTAGGCAGGGCATCACGGTGGGGAGCCCACGGTAGAGCAGAGTTACTCCCCTCATCGTGGTTGGGAAGCAAAGAGAGAAAGAGAAGGAGTTGGGGCTCTAGTAGCCCTTCTGGAGCAAGCCCCCAGTGACCTTATTTCCATTAGGCCTCACCCCCTAAGGGTTCATCATCCCCAGTGTGCCATGGATTTGGAGCCACGCCTTTAACACATGAGCCTTTAGGAGACATTTAAAATCCAAACCATAACAGTCAGCTTTACAGACAAGCTAGAGACCTGACAGTTTTTCAGTACAGGCATCAAAGTCTCTATAGGACAGCGTGTGAAAAGATCAGAGCATAAAACGAAAGAAAAGAGTGAAACTCAAAGTCTGAAACAAAATAAAAGTGAAGCAGGCTTAGAAAGAAGAGAATGAAGATATGGGGGAGGAATTAGCAGTCCAGTGGGGTAAAGTATACAAACCTTATAATGAGTGTTACTTGGTGTTTTTCATTGATATTGTTCCTTTTTCTTTGTTAGCTTTGGAATTAAAAAGTAAAAAATCCAGAAATGTGCTCAGTTCTTTGGCTCTGTTTCAGTCTGGAGTTGAAATCAAGTTGGGGACAGATTTTAAACATATTACAACGTAAAACTTTTAACTAACATGATGCCATTTTTTCTCTAGCCTGTGTTGACTGCTTCAGTGATAACCCATCAGTTTAAGTAACATCTGTTTGCTTTTTATCTTTTCTGAAATTAAGTTGTTATATACCCTCTTACTGATTTAGACATGTCGACTTACAATCAGATGATAAAAGATATGACAGTTGAAGAATACTTGGGAAGTGTAGTGGTCTACATGTAAGCCTCTTGTTTTAGGGATAGCTTTTAAATGGGAGTTCTAAATATGTGTAAGCGGAATGATTATGAGGACTTTCATACAGTGATTGAAGCTGGTCTAGCTTTTTAGGATATGGGCTTTTCGGGTATTTCCTGAAACTGAAACTGGCATACTTTCTAAAATAAGAGATCAGCATGTGTAGTGATGTGAACGTTTCAGTGGAGAGTTCTGAATTTAATTTTTTTTCCCAGATATGTGTCACAAAGATGTCTACACGGAACTGCCAGGGAATGGACTCAGTGATCAAACACCTGGACACAATTCCTGAGGATAAGAAGGTCCGAGTCCAGAGGACACAGAGCACTTTTGACCCGTTCGAGAAGCCAGCTAATCAAGTGAAGAGGGTGCATTCCGAGAACAATGCTTGCATTAACTTTAAGACCTCCTCTGCGGGCAAAGAGTCACCTAAAGTTAGGCGGCACTCTAGCCCTAGCTCGGTAAGTCCAGTCTTCCCATTTATAACTGAATAAACAGAGGGAATATCTTGCTAATTATAACATCACACTGTGCTGAAAGATGCCAGTTGGTTTTATTGGTGAATTTTTATGCATTTTCTCCACGGGTGGTTTAATGTTTTAGAAAAGAGAGAGCAAACTGTATGAGGACTCTTGACTCCTAAGTACCCAGCAAGCAAATGAATGAAACGATTCAATTTATTTTTGGAAAAGCCCCTTTTTAAAGTAGGTTGTAGTCTCAGGAAT
>RJWM01039507.1:0-16073 GCA_004363535.1 Dasyprocta punctata
ATAACGATGCGCAAATTGCAACCATTGTCAAGCTTCTATCTTCCGGTTTTGTAAACCTGCAAAGTTGTGTATTTATGCTAGTTGTTTGCTTGTCTCTTTTGCTTGTTGTTTTTACTATATATGTCATTTTTTTGTTGTTGTTGTTGTAGTTTTTGTTTGTTTTGTTTTTCTTCGCTTAAATAAAATTAAAAAAAAAAAATAAAGGACATTGCCCAGCTTCTAGCACACAATAAAGTATTTTAGAAATGGTGGCTGTGACAATTGAGTTCTCTTTGTATGGTTTTAGGGAATTGCATAATCACCATTTGTGAATTACTTGGCAACATGGCAGTCTACATTTTAAAATCAGAAAAATGACAGTGGAAAAACTAAAGAGTTATTTCACTGTGATATTCTAAGCAATTTAATTTGTTTTACTTTCTTTGTGTTTGTGTGTTGATTCATCCATTTAAAATGAGATTTTTTTGGCTTATGTATGCCATTTCATCAGTTATGCATATTTCATGAAAACAATGCCATGGTCATTTATTTGATTATTAATTTTCTGTTCTCCAGCTCCATAGATTCTAAAAACACATATTGAGCAGTATTTCATTTATTTATTTATTTATTTATTTATTCATTTATTTTTTTGTGGCACCAGGGATTGAACTCACAAGTCACTGAGCCAAATTCCCAGCCCTGGTTTTTTGAGGCAGGGTCGCACTATGTAGCTCAGGCCGGCCTAGCGCTCACGTTGTAGCCCAAGCTGGCCTCGAACTCACAACGCTCCGCCAATCTCAGCCTCCCGAGTGCTGGGATTAAAGGCGTGCGCCACCACACCCGGCATTGAGCAATATTTTAAATCCTATACAGATGACACAACTTTAGAAATCTCACACACATTGCATATAACAGTTGAGCAATAACAGCTGCCTCTCTCTCTTAAACAAAAAACCCCATAATCAAAGAGCCACTGCTTCAGTTCAGGACAACTCAACTGCAGACCAACAAAATGTTCTAGCCCTATACCAACATATGACCATGGTGCAACTGGCATTCTGAAATGCCAACTTTTCCCCTCTACCTTCTGTTATTGAGGAACACAATTCTGTAGAGCCAGTCCATCCATCCTAGCTTTAGAATGTAGGAATTAAAGAACCTCTAAACACATACACAAATTCCTTAAATCAGTGCATTCCACAATGTCTGAGTAAATATATGATCTAATCAAAATTCCTGAAATACTATGATTGGGAAGGAAGTTTATATCTTTGACATGGTAGATTCATTATTGTATCCCTACTTTCCTTCATCTTCTTCCTCTTGTTTGGTGGCATGCATAGAAATTCCTAGCTTATATACTGCATTAATGTCAAACATTTTTGGGTATAGACTTTAAGGACCTATGTAGCAGGGTTTTTTTTTAATTTTTATTTTTAAGAGAATAAACCCAAACAGAATACAACAGAATAAAGCCAATCAAAACAGAACAGTGAAAGAAGATAGGACTCCAAAATAGGAAAATAGAAAGTGAACAATGATTGCCATAGTGCCTCTTGTTGTCTTGGAAGTAGCTGCCCATATCATCAGATATATTAAAATCAATCCAGATAAAACAGAGGAAAACCAGTCTAATCAAAACAGTAAGAGTGATACAGGACTTCAAAACAAGACATTTGTAAAACAAAAATGGCTACCATAATATATCTTACTATCTTCGAAATTGCTACCCATGCCATCAGATATAATAAAATCAAATCAAGCTAAGCAGAATAAAACCAGTGAAAACAATATAGGAATTTTTAAAAAATAATTGGAAATTAACAATGGCTATCACCTTCCCTTTTAGATGTTTCCTCCCCTTTCACTTTCATAATATCTGTTGTCCATTTTGAATCCCACTATTTCCTTCAGATTTTATACCAGGGAGACAGCATGATGTTCACCTATGTAAGTCCAAACCATTTCACCCAAGAGCATGATCACATGTTGCATCCATTTACCTATAAGAACCTTGAGATTATCTTTCTTTAACTGAGTAGCTTTCCATTAAATAAAATGCCTTATCTTTCTTATCTGTTCTGCAGTTGATGGGCAATTTACCCCTGCTTTTTTCTAGTTCCCTGTCTCATTAAGCATTGTTTTCTCTCCTTTGACTTTCAATCTATGAATTTCCTTTCAAATTAATGTGTTTCTTATGTACTGAATATTGATGGATCTTGTTTCTTGATCCATTCTGCCTGTGTTTCTTTTTATTGGTAAATTGAGGCCATCTTTATTAATGATTACCAATATGCAGTGGTTCATCACTGCCATGCTTTTTTCCTGCGATTGACTCCCTACTTTTCCCCTCCATTCAGTTGTCTATCCTGTTTGGTGATCCCACTTTGCTGCTATTCCTGGAGCTGTGGTCTTTTTCATCTCTCTCTAGAATGTCCTTCAGTACTCTTTGTAGCCTGGTTTGGTGGTCATGAATTCCTTCACTTGTTCTTTGTCATGGAAGTATCTTATTTATCTGTTAATTTGAAAGATAGTTCTGCAGGATACATCAATCTGGATTGGAAGTTGTTTCCTTTTAGGACTGGAAATACTACACTCCAAGCTTTTCTTGATGTAATGGCTTGTGTTGAGAAGTCTGTCATGATTCTGATGGGTTTTCCTTTATAGGAAATGTTTCTTTTTTCTAACAGCTTTTAATATTCTGTTCTTATGCAGAATTACGGGGATCTTATTATATACATGACTGGGTGTAGATTTATTTTGGTTCTGGCTAGGTGGAGTTGTACATGTGTCACCTATCTGCATATTAGGTCCTTTTCCCATGCTTGGAAAGTTCTCTGCTCTTACTTCTGTAAATAGTCTATTTATGTCATTTGTGTTGACTCCTGCTTTTTTGCTGATATCTAACTTTCTTAAATTATTTTTCTTTGCATCATTTTGCAGCTATTGAATTATGTTCTAGTTCCTTGTAAATTTTATAAGCTCTTTCCATTCATGATCACTAGCAGCCATCCTATCTTCAAGGTATGAAAGTCTATCTTCAGGTTTTTTTCAAACAGTTTTGTCAGCATTCAGAGGAGGTTTTAATTTTCTGGATATCTCTTTGAGTCTGCTTTATATATTCCAATTTTTCTTGACAATGTTTATTCAAGGTTTCTCTCATTCTCCTATGCTCCTTTTTTTCTATGTCTTCTTTAGATACACTCAGCAGTTCTTTTATTATGTTTGTTATCTCTCATTTTACCTGAGATATTATTTCTGATCTGATTTCTTTTATAGCTTTATGAAGTAGTTTCTTTACATCAGTTACTATCATCCTAGAAATTTCAGGTTTTTGACTTTCACTTTCTTCCATCTACATATGTCCTGAGCTTATTCTATTTGGGGTGGAGGCCAGAGATCACCTTTTGCTCCTTATCTTGACATTTTCCTGGGTTTCTCTGGAAGAGCACGTTGTGGGGTCCCAGGTGCTTCCCACATTGGCTACCTGTCCACAGTGTAAGGGAATGGGTCAGACACCCGGGTTTCTCATAATCCAGGGTCCATAGGAAGCGGTGGCGTGTGGCGCAGTCTTCCCTAGACACTTGCAGCCTTGCCAAGGAGTCGTTGGTTGGTTCTCTTGGCTCACACTGGCTACCTGCGGGAGGATCCCATTGGTGGTCAGCATTCACATTGGGGCTAGTCTGGCTGATTCTCCCTGCCCTCGCTAGATACCCATGGGAGAGTCCCAGTGGTGGGCAAGGTGCACACGGGGCTGGGCTGGTTGCTCCTCTGTAGCAAGTTTTTAGAATAAGTTGAAATACTTTGCTAAAGATATTGTTAGATACAATGGTCCATTCAATCCAGAGGGACAGTGACAATGAATGTCAATTATACACTGATTTGCCTCAATTCATTTTCTAGGGAAATAAAGAATTCTATTAAATCAATCTTTATTGCTAAACTGAGATATGGATATTAATACTCTAAGACACTATACTCAGAAGAAATGTTGCAATGTCTATGATTGAAAAATTCATGTTTAAAAAAAGAGGAAGGGAAAAGGAAAAGATATAAATCTGTGTATATGTATATGTAAGATAACTAAAACGAACATACTGCTTAATGTACTAGTTATTAAGAAAGAACAGTTAATGCTCATATGATTAGATCAATTTTACATGTCTATATCTGTTAATGTAAAGAACCATTTTGAAGATAACGATACGCAATTTTGCAACCATTGTAAAGTTTCTATCATCCTGTTTTGTAAACCTATAATGTTACCATTGTGCATTTACTCTAGTTGTTTGTTTGTCTCCTATGCTTTTTGTCTTTCTTATATGTGTCATTTTTTTCTTCTCTTAAATAAAAATAAAAATAAATAAATAAATAAATAAAAATGTTTAAAAAAGTTTTCCCAAAATGGCTGCTAAATACATGAATCATGATAAACACTTATGTAAAATACATCCAGAACTACAACATGCATTGAAAATAAGAAAATGTAAAGTAAATGTACCAAAAGTTCAAGGCAGATGCAATAACCAATCTATTGTTTGCCCTGAAGAGATCAATTTACCTCTATTGAAGGTTCTTTTGTTGACTAAAACCTAAGAACATTATCTACCTCTGATTTCAATGTACTAATCTGGTCACCAAGTAGCAAATATCAAATAATTCCTTATTCTTGTATAGGTTATTGTATTACTTTTCAGTGTTTGTCTTTAAATTTGTGATAATAGAAAAGGTATTTGAACCTTGTGACCACGGTTTGTGATACGTGAAATGACATGGGTTAAGAAACACCTCGTCCACTGGAAATGCAGACTGGCATGGAGACCAGCAAATGAAGGACAAACTGCACCTTACTTATAGGTGACACCTACCAATAGTATGCTAGCCCCAATGTAGTAAAAGAGAGAGGAAGAAGTTGATGCAGATTCACAAAGCTCCACTCTGCTTGATTGTCTGGGCCTCTTAACATCATTGCTCATAACCATCAGAATTTTGTCTTCATTCCCACACCACCAAACACTGCCCTTTTGTGGAATCCCTGTGGGTTCTCACAGGCTTTCCTTTGAAATTGGGTGGAAGCATCGATGATCTCACTTTTCTTAAATTCTGTATGCCACTAAAACAGGCATTTGCTGGGTGAAAGCAATACCTGGTATCAATGGAGAAATAGCGAGGACCCTTTAAACTACAGCTGCAGCTGCCTCTGAATGCTTGCATGGCTTGGCCTAGTGAATCAGTTTCCTGGAAGGCCTTCCTTGAACAGAGTTTCATGCACACTCCTTAAATGACTTTCCACATTTTTGTAGTGCATATTTGCCATGCAGATTAAAGGAATTCACCCGGATAGACTCGAACATGTATGTATAGTACTTTAAACATTGCCCCGTTACCTGATTTTCTACCCTCTTCCGTTTCATATTACTGGGGGACTTCTACAGTATAATGTATTTTGATCATATTCAACTCCCCATTACACATGCCTTCCTCCCCTGGTTCTCTTTCATTTATCTAGTAAATCCCACTTTTAAGTTTTTGTTGCTCTTTATGTTCCACATATTACAGAAAATGTGATTTTTTTCTAAATCAATTTTATTTTGCTCAAAATGAAAATCATTAGTTCCATCATTTTTTTCTGTAAATGATAAAATTTTATTATTTTTATGGCTGTATTAAACTTCAGGGTGTGTATGTACCCCACATTTTCTTTGTCTTCACATCTGTTTCAGTTTCTTGGTTATGGTATTTTGTGCAGCTATAAAAATGGCCATGCAGGTATTCCTGTAGGATGCTAACTAAAATATTTCAAGGATATTGAAAGTAGTCATATAGCTGGACATGAATATTAAATATATACTTGGGTGTTTAATGCAATGAAAATCATTTCTTTGTAAACTTTCAAAGTTGAATAATGAGTTAATTTACTTGGAACCAATTAGTACCAAGATTTCTTTAAAAATGTGCAATTTTAATGTATAAAATGTAAATAAAATCATATTATGTGTCTGATTTATCATGTTTTTACAATGGTTATCATTTAATTCTTTGTTTCATTTAGGTTCAGAGTCATGTTCTGCCAGTTTAGTGTGTGTTTTTGTCTGTCTAGTAAATTGGGTCCCAAAGGATCAGCCATAGCATAATTGCTTATGTGCATAAATTTATTATATCGTTGAATCAGTGGTTCTTTAAAATGATGTAATTCATGAAAATATTCCAGAGAGATGAAGCATCATATAAAATAACCTCCCAAAACCTAAGTAATGAAGCCTTACATTATGATCATTGTCACTTACAGTTTGTCTCAAGGTATATCGTATTCCTTGTGATTTTTTTTAACTATTACTCAAATGTAATTTTCAATAAGGTTAAAAAAATCAAGGTAATCGAAGAAGTAAAGGCGTGGAGTGCATAATCATTGTATCCATTTTTAAATTCTTTTTTACTATTGTATTTACAGTGTCTACTCATTTCTGAATTTCTTAGGTATAGGTACTTATTATATTAAAATAGTACAAGGAACAAGACTAACTTACACCAGGTTTATTTATCGGCATTTTGATTACATTCATAATTTAGATCATAATTTCACAGTTAATGATAAAGAAAAGCTTAAATTTCCATGGTGGAAAATGTATTAAAAGTACTTTAATATGGAAAGAGTAGAGAAATTGGAAGGTGACATAGTAATTTAAAAAGCAGTAATGTAGAATGTGGATTTGGGGCCTAAATACATAAAATATAGAAGGTACGACATGCAGACTTATTTGAGAAATAGGTGAAATTATTATCAAT
This sequence comes from Dasyprocta punctata, assembly GCA_004363535.1. Taxonomy (NCBI): domain Eukaryota; kingdom Metazoa; phylum Chordata; class Mammalia; order Rodentia; family Dasyproctidae; genus Dasyprocta; species Dasyprocta punctata. Next base: position 6,769 of record RJWM01039507.1, read on the forward strand.
GTTTGATAATTGCTCATGCTGAAAGTTAGAATATATGAAATAGGTTCTTTTCCCTCATATGAATCATGATTTAAAAAAATCACCATTCACTGAGTTAAATATACGAGTGCGTGTGTGTGTGTGTGTGTGTGTGTGTGTGTGTATGTGTGTATGTTTGAGGGGGGTTATCTGGTGCCTATGCCTAGAATATATTGATTTTTGAAATACAAAATTTTTCTTTAGTAGAAGACAAATGTAGGCACCTATGAAATACACATTTGACACAGACACATATGGAATATATATTTGATGATGTTTGGGAAGCATTGGATATGTTTGCCTGGGATTCAGAAGAAAAATTTGTTGTATTAATCTATACTTTCATATCACATGTATGATATCTCCCAAAAGACTGTGCAGAAATGACATGAACTGGCATAAACACTCCGAAAGAACAATTTTGTTTCAAACAGAATCAAAAGAAGAAATGTACTTTAGCAAAATAAAAGTGCTTAGAAAAATTGGAAACGTCAGAAATTTTGCTAATTGACAAAGCAAAAAAGTGATAGGCTAGCAAGGCAGGTGCTGTCGAATGCTTTAGAAAACTCAAAACAGAAATGAGTGTTGGACTTGAGAGGAAGGAAGATGTTGGTGAACTTGGAGAGAGTGATTGCATTTCACTGGTAAGAACAAACATCAGAACACAGTAGGTTAAGCTATAAATGTGTAGGACCCAGTGAGCACTGATGATTTCTCAGATTCTGGTACTGAGGAATTGAGGGATGAGAAGTAATGGATAATTGTCATGGAATAGAAGTCACTGCTAAGTCTGAATATATATGCTTGTAGATTAAGTTGATGGAAAAGATTGAATTAAATAACATAAGAAGAGATATGAGGGATAGAGTATAGGATAAATGGATGCTCAGGTATAGAAAATAAAATACCCTTTATGCCTGTTCTCCTGATAAGGGAAGAATTATTGTGGATGACAGTATATTTCTGCACCTCATGTGGGAAGTTGAAGAATTTGTCTCCCTCTAATGTTGGATATAGTAAAATCTACTCATTGTAAATGTCAGGGTTGGGGTGAGAAAATAAGAAAGAAATCCTAGGTTTGGAAATCCTAGGCCAGATGCTTGGGTGAAGAAAAAGCAAGACAAGTAAATGACTACTTGATTTTGAAAGTGATTGATTTGTATTAGCCCATTTTTTGCATGGTATTCTTGGTAGCTCAAATAACTAATGCAAAAAAGAACAGTATTTTAAATACATCTGTACATTGATATAACCTGAAGGAACTAAAACAGAAAAATTTTGTACATTGAAACAGGTAGTGATAAGATGTATAGGTGATAAATATTGAATTCAGGGGTTAACATTTTAAATAAGATCTAAATAATGGAATTTAAAAATAATTATAAATAAATTAATGAAAAGTTATAGACTCATAGCAGTTAAAAAGGATGATATCAGATAAGTTACTGGTTTCATTTTTGTATCCCTAGAGTTTGATCCATTTCCAGTTAAAACAATCACAGGATGGAGTTGCATGCCTAGGAAACTCTTGTGCAGTGGTTGTGAGGTAGTTGCTGCCCAGTCTCCAAGAACCTGAGAGAGCACAGGCGAAAGGTGTGCTATGCGTGGGAATTGACAACTGTTCTAACTGTAATTAACTTGAAAATATGCAAGTGGCAAAATAGGTAAGTGTATAGAAAGTGTAAGACATCAGAGAATGATTTTACAGAAACACAAAAGGTAACACTAGATGAGTAACGATGCTAAAAGCATCAGCAATACCTTATCTTCCCTGACAAGTTTTGAAACACATGGAAAATTGCATGTTAAGTGAGAAGTATTTTGAGGGAATGTAAGTGTTCAAGGAGGGGCCAGTGTTCATTTCAGAAACTAAAAATGAATGGATTGAAGACGCTTGGGAGTTCGGTGATACTACATCCAAAAATACATGGGGTTTACTGAACATCTAAATACTAAAAGGAATGCGCACCCACAAGGATTACAGATTCTAAATTAGTGAGACAGTTGAAGACCATTTCAAAGTGGTTCTGATGGGATTACAGAGACATCTGCAGAGTAAGCTTCAATCTAAACAATAATAACATCTCAAGAGTCTTATTTATTTGACATATTGTATGAGACAGTTATTGTTTTAAGCACTCGATGTTGATAAACTCGTCAATTGCCTTTCTAAATGTGTTGTTATTTCTGGTTGACTAGGAGATGGCTGCTTCTCTGAAAGTTGACTACATAAAGCATGACTTGACATTACAGAATGAAGATACATGACTTATTTGATTGCTAGCTATAAAACACTCTATACTGGAGACACTCAAGCTTGTAAGAATCACTCAAAATACTGAAATAAAGATGTTATATAGATAAAAGAGTATATAAAACATTGAACTATCATTCTATCTTTAAGGAATTCCACAGAACTGCTCACTTTGAAATATCTACCTGAGACAAATGAATTCATTCTGAAACTAGACAAAGAATGAACATATTCCTTTCAAAATGTTCAACATATGATCACCAAGCTAGAACTCTTTCCTGACTTATCTTTGATTAATTACTCTGAATGGGATAAGTATTACTCAGAGTATGTGCTGCAAAGGGATTTATTAAACAGAACACTTTCTGCATCTTCCATGGCTAAAGGCAATCACTCTGCGGTGTCTGGATTTATCCTTTTGGGGCTCACAGAAGATCCAGATCTTCAGGTCATTCTTTTCAGTGTATTCCTGGTTGTCTACTTAGTCAGTGTCACGACTAATCTTGGACTGGTTGTGCTCATCCAGATCAGTCCTCAGCTGCACACACCCATGTACTTTTTCCTTAGCCATCTGGCTTTTATTGATTTTTGTTTTACGTCTGTCGTCACCCCAAATATGCTGGTGAATTTTTGGCGTGATGTTAAAAGCATAACATTTTATGCATGTGCCGTTCAGGTGTGCTGCTTCATCACGTTTGTAGTGTGTGAAGTGTTTGTGCTCTCCATCATGGCCTATGATCGCTATGTTGCCATCTGCAACCCTCTACTTTATGTCATTCTCATGCCTAGGAAACTGTGTGTTCAAATGATTACTGGCGCTTACATTTATGGATTCACTGTGGGTCTTGTTCAGACTGTAGCCACCTTCTGCTTGTCTTTTTGTGGCTCCAGGGTGGTCAACCACTTCTACTGTGACGATGTTCCATTAATTGCTCTGGCTTGTTCTGATACTCACGTCAAAGAGCTCATGTTGTTAATCATCGCAGGGTTCAATTTCCTTTTCTCTCTCGTGATTGTGGTCATTTCTTACACCTTCATCCTCTTTGCCATCCTGAGGATTCATTCTGCTGAAGGAAGACAGAAAGTGTTTTCTACCTGTGCGTCTCATCTGGCCTCCATCTCAATATTTTATGGGACGGTTATTTTTATGTACCTGCAGCCTCAATCAAGACATTCTCTGAACAGAGATAAATTTGCCTCAGTGTTTTATGTGGTAGTTATTCCCATGTTAAACCCAGTGATCTATAGCTTGAGAAATCAGGAGGTAAAAAGTGCCCTGAACAAAATTGTTGAAAAATTGTGCTTGTCTATCAAATAATATAAGGGCCACTGAGAAAAGATCAAGGGAGTTTGATTTGTGCTTACACAGGGTCTCCATGCTGGAAATGACAGAGCCATGCTCTCCACTCAGTCTGTATCATCTGCACAGTTTCATTCACAAACATTCTAGGTCAAATTCATATCATAAATACAAAGCTATTGAATTTTGAAAGAGGAAAAGAATGGAAGAGAAGTGAGAATGATCTTAATCCTATTTAACACAAAACATCAACATTAGAAGAATATATTGAGAAATTCAGGCTATATCTGAATTGCATTTGATATAAAGATTTATGGATTATATTAAAATGAATCCACATCTGCTGATTTATATTCCAAGTTTGCCTCGCATAAGTCAGGGAAAATGCTATATTTCATGCAGATGATTTGATGTTGTTTGTTTTGTTTTAACACTAGATGATTTTTCCAGCACTCTGCTTTTTCTCCATTCTCATCTTACTTAGATGCTGCATGCTTAGTGACAAGTTCTCCACACTCCACTAAGCTGAGTGAAAACTCCGTCCACCATAACTTGCTGCCTGTTCTACAGTAGTATGTGTTTAGCATTCCGAGTTTCAACATTTCACTAGGAGGTTTGCAATGTGCAGTTCATTCCATGATATATCTTTTCAAGTTTCTGTACCTCAGTTTCCTCATCTGCAGAAGACAGTAATGGTTGATTCACATGGGCTCACAGTGAGGTTAATCCTTATAAATATAAAGAGCTTTGCCTAACTTCTAGCACACAATAAAGTACTTAAAAATGGTGGCTAGAACACTTTCTTATACTTTCAGTTTCCTGAAGTTTCTTTTACATAGTTTCCTATTAGGAAATTGGAGAATGGCCATTTTGAAATACTTGGCAACATGGCAGTCTACATTTTAAAATCACCAGAATGACAGTGGAAAAACTAAAGTGTTATTTCACTGTGATATTCTAAGCAATTTAATTTGTTTTACTTTCTTTGTGTTTGTGTGTTGATTCATCCATTTAAAATGAGATTTTTAGACTTATGTATGCCATCTCATCAATTAGGCATTTTTCATGAAAACAATGCCATGGTCATTCATTTTATTATTAATTTTCTGTTCTCCAGCTCCATAGATTCTAAAAACACATATTGAGCAGTATTTTAAATCCTATACAGATGACACAAATTTAGAAATCTCACACACATTGCATATAACAGTTGAGCAATAACAACAGCCTCTCTCCCTTAAATGAAAAACCCCATAATCAAAGAAGCACTGCTTCAGTTCAGGACAACTCAACTGCAGACCAACAAAATGTTCTAGCCCTATACCAACATATGACCATGGTGCAACTAGCATTTTAAATGCGACCTTTTCCCCTCCACCTGCTGTTATTGAGGAACACAAGTCTGTAGAGCCAGTCCATCCATCCTAGCTTTAGAATATAGGAATTAAAGAACCTCTAAACACATACACAATTTCCTTAAATCAGCGCATTCCACAATGTCTGCGTAAAAATATGATCTAATCAAAATTTCTATAATATTATGATCAGGAAGGAAGTTTATATCTTTGATATGGTAGGCTCATTATTTTGTCCCTACCTTCCTTCATCTTCTCCTCTTTCTTTGATGGCATGCATAGAAATTCCTGGTTTATATATTGCATTTCTGTCAAGCATCTGTGAATATAGTCTATAAAGACTATTGCAGCAAATTTTTAGGATAAGTTCAAATATTTTTGGTAAATACATTCTTAAATAGAATGACCCATTCATGTCTAAGGGTTAACAACAATGAATGTCAATTATGCTCTGATTTGCCTGAATTCATTTCCTAGAGACATAAATGAGAATTCTATTGAATCAGTCTTTACTGTTGCACTGAAATATGAATTTTAACACTCTGAGACACTATTCTCAGAAGAAATGTGCCAGTGTGTATGATTGAGAAATTCACTTCTTTAAAATGATTTAAAAAATAGTTTTCCAAAATGGCTGCTAAATGCTTACCTCCCCTTGACCTCTTTCATTTATCTAGTAAATATCACTTATAATTTTTTGTTATCCTTTTTAAGTTCCACATATTAGAGAAAATGTGAATTTTTTCTAACTGAGTCCTATTTTGCTCAATATTAATAGTTTCTTTTTTTTCTGTAAAGGATGAAATTTATTCTTTTTATGGTTCTATTATACTTCAGGTTGTGCATGTATCCCACATTTTCTTTATCTTCTTATCTGTTTGCAGACATCTATCCTGTTGCAGTTTCTTGGCTATGGTATTTTAGGGGGCAATAAACATGACTATGCAGATATTCCTATAATGTGCAAACTTAAATCTTTCAAAGATATCCTAAGTAGTCATATAGCTGGATATGAATATCAAATATATACTTGGGTGTTTAATGCAATGAAAATCATCTCTTTGGGGACTTTCAAAACCAACTAGTGAGTTAATTTACTTGGGCCAAACTAGTACCAAGATTTCTTTAAATATGCACAATTTTAATGTATAAAATGCAAATAAAATAATATTATGTGTCTGATTCATCATGTTGTTACAATGGCTATTATTTAATTCTTTGTTACACTTAGGTTCAGTGTCATGGTCTGCCAATCTAGTGTGTGTTTTTGTCTGTCTAGCAAATTGGGTCCCAAAGGGTCAACCATAGGATAATTGCTTATGTTCATAAATCTATTATGTTTTTGAATTAGTCGTTCTTTGAAATGATGCAGTTCATGATAATATTCCAGAGAGACCAAAAATAATACAAAATAACCTCATAAAACCTAAGTAATGAAACATTACAGTGTGATTTTTGGCATTTACAGTTTGACTTAAGGTACATGTACTCCTTGTGTTTTTCTTTTTGATTACTCAAAACCAGTGTGTAATGAGGTTAAAAATATTCAAGGTAATTGAAGCAGTAAGAGCTTGGAGTGCATACACTTGTATTAATTTTTTAAATTATTTTGATACTATATTTGGAGTGTCTACTAATTTCTGAACCTGTTAGGAATAGGTATTTATTATATTAAAATATTACAAGGAACGATACTAACCTACCCTGGAGTTTATTTATCAAAATTTAAATTAATCACGTTCAAACATTAAACCCCAATTCCAAGTTTAGTGGTAAACAGAAAGCTACAATTTCCATGGGGAAAATACATTAAAAGTACTTTATATGTGGAGAGGGTAGTGAAACTGGATGATGACATAGTAATTAGAAAGCACTAATCTAGAATTCAGATTTGGGGCATTCACTGGTGAGAACAAACATCAGAATACAATAGGTTAAGTTATAAATGTGTAGGACCCAGTGAACATTGATGATTTCCCAGATTCTGGTACTGAGGGAGTGAAGAATGAAAGATAATGGATAATTGTCTTGGAACAGAGGTCACTGGTAAGTCATAATCTATATGCTTTTGGTTTAGGTTGATGGGAAAGGTTGAATAAAATAGCATAAGAAGAGATATGAGAGATAGAGTATGGTATAGATGTATGCTCAGCTGTAGAAAATAAAATACCCTTTATGCTTATTCTTCCTGGTATGGAAAGGATTTCTTTGGAAGATAGTATATTTCTGCACCTCATGGGAGAAATTGAAAACTTTGTCTCCCTCTATTGCTGGACATAGTAACATGAACTCAGTGTAAATATCAGAGTTGGGGTGGGGAGATCAGATAGAAATGCTAGGTTTGGAAATGTTAGGCCAGATGCTTGGGTGAAGAAAAAGCAAGACAAGTAAATGACTACTTGATTTTGAAAGTGATTAATTTGTATTAGCTCAATTCTTTGCATGGTGTTCTTGGTAGCTCCAGTAACAAATGCAAAAATAAGAATATTTCAAAAATATCCATAATTTGATATAACCTGAAGGAATCAGAGCACTAAAATTTTGCATGTGGAAATACATAGTTTTAAGATGTACATATGATAAGTACTGAATTCAGGGGGTAAAAATTCAGAAAAGATCAAGTAATGGAGTTTAAAAATGAATATAAAGAAATTGATGAATAATTATATACTCATAACAGGTAAAAGGGAAGAGATGGGATAAGTTATTTCTTTCATTTTTGTGTACCTATTTGATCGATTTCCAGATAAAACAATTACAATATAGAGCTGCTTGACTGAGAAAGTCTTGTGCAGTGGTAATAAAGTAGTCAGTGCCCAATTTCCAAGAACCCGAGAGAGCACAGATGAAAGGTGGGCTATGTGTGGGATGCACAACTTTTGCAGCTGTGATTAACATGCAAATATGTTAGTGACAAAGCAGGGAAATGTATAAAAAGCTCAAGGCCCCAGAGTATGATTTTACACAAACACAAAGGGTAACATTAGATGTGTAATGATGCTAAAAGTATTAGCAATACCTTGTCTTCCCTGACAAATTTTGAAATATATGGAGAATTTCACACTGAGAAAGAAGTATTCTGAAGAAATGTAAGTGTTCAAGGAGGAGCTAGCGTTCATTTCAGAAATTAAAAATGAAAACATTGAAGATGGTTGGGAGTTTTGTGGTACTGCAACCGAAAATACACAGGATTTGCTGCACATCAGTGTAAGTACTAAAAGGAATGAGCACCCAGAAGGATTAGAGTTTCTAAATTAGTGAGGCAACCGAAGGCCATTTCAAAATGGTTATGGTGGGATTACAGAGACATCTACAGAGTCAGCTTCAATCCAAACAATAATAACATCTCAAGAGTTGTATTTATTTGGTATATATATGAGATAGTCACTGCTCTAAGGTCTCAATGTATATAAATTCATAGATTGTCTTTCTAAATGTGCCGTGATTTCTGGTTGATTAGGAAATGGCTGCCTCTCTGAAAAATGATTGCATAAAACCTGACTTCACATTATAGAATGAAGATACATGTGTTATTCGATTGATAGCTATAAAACACTCATATGGTGTAAATGCTCCACTTTAGCTTCCGTGTCTGAGATTACAGTGGTAGCCATATTGACAATGTAGAGATCTGATGGAGAAATTAGACCAGGTTATACAGTACAGTGAAGCATAGCAAATGTTTCTCACATGTACTAGGGATGATTATCAAAAGGTTCCTTGTGGTAAAAACTTAGGAGCCAGTTTGTACTTCTGCAATCTCATCCTGAAATGAATTGTTCCCCTACTTTGCATTGGGGCATTGAGAATATCTGATAAATGTCTTTTCAGTTTACTTGATGCATGCTAAATCCTGCTATATATATTTTTAGAAACGAAAATTATCCACGCATTTTAAGTGTTTTTCCCATGCTTTATTCACAAATGCTACAAGAAATGAAAAGAAATAGAGATCATAGATTCTCAAAAGAATAAGGGGGCAATTAAAAATTACCCTAAATACATGGCATACAGATAATAATAATCTATAATTTTGTTAAGGATCTTTCATGTTAGCCTCTTTGCAGTCAATTTTTAAAATTCATTTTTGTGCTAATTCAAATTTGGTAAAACTTTTAATTTTGGATAAAATATACTAGTAGCTGTAAATACCTTTTAGAATCTACATTCAAATAGCTGTCAGTATCTTTTTTCTCTTATAAAATTAAGACATGCCATAGATTATATAATGAGACAAAAGTTAAAACGCTGTGTTCTACCTTTACAAAATCCTATAGAATTACATGCTGTGGAATTACTACCTAGGACAAATCACTTGTAAAAGAAAGCATGACATGAAGAAATTTATTAAATTCAGCATAAATCAGGGAATCAATAA
>RJWM01039508.1:0-16055 GCA_004363535.1 Dasyprocta punctata
TGGGTGGGGGCTTGGGGACAGCTGGGGGGGGCTTTGAGTCGGGAGGACAGAGGACTTGGGGAGTCGGTTGGGAGTGATAGTCGATGACTGATGGCGGTGGCGCATGACACGTGATGACCGTGGAGTCGTGAGTGTGAGTGACCGTGGTGGATGACGGTGGATGATGGAGGCGGCCATGGCTCGCAGCAAGGTAAACATGGCAAGTTAGACTGAGAAGCTAAGAATCTAGACTCATAGTCAAAGAACTGAAGCAGCAAAATAGAACTCACTGGTACCCAAGGGCTGTGTAGCTGGTCAATCCGAAAAGGAGTTGGAAAGCTACACAGAGCTCTGTCCCATGTCTTTCTTTTTTTTTTTTTTTTTTTTTTTTTTGCAAAAAAGATAGATTGCTCTTTAAAAACAAAAAAGGCCAATTCATAATTCAGAAGCTGGCTAGGTCTTCCGGGATCTGAGAATTCTTAGCAACACAAACGTACACCCACGGCCATGTAGACCAGGGCTCGTTCCACTGTGGCCACAGAACGAGCAAACGCCCCACAAGCGCCTCTTTGCGCTGTGAAAACCTTGGTGAGGGCGGTGTTGCGTCTCAGATTCTGCCAGGGGCACTTACGGTCAAGGTGCACTTAAATCTCAAAGACATCGCTAATCTACAGGGCAGGGGGTTCCACTGAGGCGGGGAGCAGGGCGGGCCCAGGGTGGGGGTGGGGGCTGCCAGGCGGCAGCCCCAGTGAATGGCACGTTGACTCCAAGGGGAGGAGGTCTCCCCCGGGGGAAGCCAGCCAGGAGGCTCTCCACTTCGAGTCAGCCCAGTATCAAGTGGACATCCAGGATAGGCCAAAACCTTTGGGATCCCAGGACGGGAGTGTCGTCACCGGGTCCTGTGCTCGGGGTCAAGCTCGGGGTCAAGCAACGCTTCAGTAGCTATGCCTCATTCCTAATTCTGAGTTTCGGAGTCAGAGAGGACCTGGATGGTAAGTGTTCAAACTCCTCCTTCGAGAGGGGCTCAGGAGTGGGCCCGGGACTGGGGTGGGGACTCGCCAAGGATCACACAGCGAGTTAGTGGCAGGGCTGGGACAAGGTCCCAACCCCCCAGCTGCCAACCCGGGGCTCTCTCTCTCTCTCTCTCTGCCTGAAACACAAACAACTGCACTCTGCGAAATCGCAAAGCAACTGGCAAGATCTAAAGGTTGCGTGCGGCGTGGAGCTGGATGTGCGTGCGAGTTGGATGTGGCAGGTGAGAACTAACGAACAAAAGAGAATCTGGCTTTTCACAGTGAGCGGTCATGCACAACACTCGTAATGGTTTCACGAGGACCCCGTGTCCGAGACCCCTGGGTCAGGGATGTCGGCACCGAGCCCTGGCTTGTTACCTTGTTTGTTTTTGGTCTTTTTGATTTTTTGATCTTAAGAGTTTAGAATAACATACTTATATCTTTTACTCATGTAGAGATGAAATTCTTATTATTCTTATTATTTGTTATCATGCATTAATAGAGGGTAAGGAGGATTGGCTTAGCGTTGCGTCGCTCACAGGGCAACACAAAGACGATATACGGAAGCACAGCGTTCACCAGATTTGGCACAAAAGATAGCAAATTGCACCACAAAGATGAGCACAGACCGCATAGAGTGAGCTCTGCGGAGCCCCGAGGTTAGAGAGGGGCCCGCGGGAACGCTGCTTAGATCTCCTCCTCGCCCGCCTCCTTGCGGAAGGTGGTCATGTCGATCTTCTCCGGGAAGATGATGTTCACCGCCAGGTCCTCGCCGCTGTTGTACTGCAGCAGCAGGTTCTTCTTCTTGCGCAGCAGGTTGTTGTAGCGCAGGTTGGACACCCAGGTCTCGCACTTGTTGAGGAAGATGATGCCCACGGTGCCCAGCACCACCAGGCCGGTGAGCACCCCCAGGATGGTGAAGCAGACGGCCTGACCCTCGGTGAGGAGAGGGGTATTCTTGTTGAGCCGCTTCATGGACACCTTCAGGACGCGGTGCTCGGGCTTGGGCAGTGGCAGCTCGTGCACCCCCGGGGTCACGCGGTAGGACAGGCCGTAACCACTGGGCACGCCCACCACCCGCTTTATCGCGCAGGTGGGGCCCGCGAACGGGGGCTTGCACAGACACTCGTAGCTCACCTGGGAGTGCTGCAGGCAGGTGCCCCCGTTCAGGCACGGGCTGCTGGTGCAGGCGGCTACCGGACGGCTGCAGGTCTTGTCGATGAAGCCGGCCGGGCAGCGGCAGCGGAAGTCGCCCCCGATGTCGGTGCAGACGCCGTCGTTCTCGCACGGGTTGGGGATGCAGCTGTTGGTCATGATCTCGCAGAAGTTGCCTGAGAGGCCAGGGGGGCACAGGCACGAGGCGTGGAAGGCCCGGCCCTCATCGTCCACGCAGGTGCCTCCGTGCTGGCAGGGGGAACTGAAACACAAGGGCGGGTGACGGGCCCTCGGGGGCTGGGCGAGGACAGTGCTCCCGACGCACGGCCGGCCAGGCGCCCAGGACACCCCTCACCCTGTCACGACACCAGCCTGGAACCGGCCTGACCCCCCGTGCGGGGAAGCCCCGTCCTCTCCACCTCCCGTTTCATCTCTCTGACCAAAGCACTGATGGCCACTCAACGCACAGAGGCGAAACTGAGGCTGGGAGGGGCAGCACTGATCAGAGCCCAGATCCCGAGCAAAGCCCCTCCCTCTAGCTCCATCCCTGGGCCACTGAGGCAGAACCAAGCAAAGCAGCATCGCTCACCCCGCCGGGGACCTGCGCCCCTGCCGTCCTGCCTGTGTCCCCTCCCCGCCCCCATCCTTATTATAACTTTTATTTCTAGCAGAGCAGGCCCACAGGCTATGGTGCCTAAAACCTTTGGGGACTCTCAGAGTGAAAGAAATAGGGGTAGCGGCTGTGCCGTGGCCAGCCGGGGTCCGTGGGGTCTGTTTTGTCGGGGTGCATTCACCCACGTGCGACTTTGCAGACCTGGCTGTTGGAACCAAGTCGGCCACATGCAGCATTTAATGTAAGAGCTTTCAAACAAGCAAGCCCTTGGTCACTGTCAAATGCAAGAAATCAGCATTGCTGCTTGGAGGTGAGGGGCCGGGCGCTAAAGGAATTCCAAGGACTTGTGGCTCTAGCCAGACAGACTCATTCGAGTCTGATAGAGAGAAGAGCACAATATTTTAAAAGTCTCGCTCTATCCCCCCAACCCCACTTGCTAATAAGCAGCAATGGGGTTCAGCTGTCACCTCCTGCCACCTTCCTCCCCTCTGAACACCGATCTGCAGACTCCTGGGTTCTCTAACCACTCTGGGGGTGGCCCAGGTCCAGATGAACTTAATTTGTTCTTGTGTGTGTGTGTGTGTGTGTGTGTGTATGTGTGTGCCAGTACCAGGAATCGAACTCAGGATCTCAAGCTGGTCAGGCAGGTGCTGCACTGCTGAGCTATAGCCCCAGCTCCTTCCTTCGAAAGGACCCCCTCTTCCCGGGCTCCCAGCCCAGGACTGGGTTCACTTGTGTATTCTTAACTCAGACTCAGCCTCTGGTCCCCAGCTTCCAGGGTGAGGACTTGGGCCTCCAGGGACCGAGATGAGGCTGAGCCAGGGTGGAGCTGGCCAGAGCTTCTTGGACAGAAGTGGCAGAGCCCCTCCACGCTGAGGATGGCTGGGGGCACAATATTTTAAAAGTCTCACTCTATCCACCCAACCCCACTTGCTCAGCCATCCCAGATACCCCAACTGCAGAGCCGCCGGACCCCCCCAAACAAACACCCCCTGCAAGGTGACAAGAGGGTGCATAAACAGCCCACCCTGCTAAACTCTGATCTCTTATTATGTTGCCTTCAGAAAATTATGCATTCTAATCTGCAGTCATTCACACACATCGGGACCTGGGAACACCAGGGGAACAGGCAATCGCCTGCAGGATCATTTGGAAAAATTATGGAAATGACACTTTCACCCGTCAGTGCCCTGGTGCCAGCAGCCCCCCAGGGGCACCCTGCAGCACTCGCTTCTTTTGTCAGGTGACAGGTCAGGCTGAAAGGAAGGGGATTTGGGGGTGAAAGACCCCAAAACAATCAGAGTGGGAAAGCGGATTTACCCATTGATCGCGCAGGGGCCATCCTTCTTCTGGCAGTCTTTCCCCGAGAACCCGGGGGCACAGGCGCACTCGTAGTTCCCGTTCCCGAGGTCCATGCAGGTCCCGTTGTTGTCACAGGGGGTCGAGATGCAAGCCCGGACATCTGGGGGACACAGAAAGCTGGCCTTTAGCTTCCCCTCTGTGTGCCAGTGACAGGGACCCTAAGCAAGCTGCAAAACGGCCCTGCTTAGGACGGCTGAGCAGGGTTCCTAGTAAGAGCATACAGTGACTCCCTCAAGAAAACGCTAAAGTGCTTAAACTCAGTCAGGAAGCAGAGGGTTCTGCCTGGGTAAGGTCAGGAGTCAGAAAGCCATGGCCACGGATCTTCAGCACAGGTGAGCTGAACCCTCTCCCGGGCACCCGCGGCCGGGCCTCACAGCTGTGACCTTCACCACGGCCGCCAGGCCCTTCCCCCAGGGGTTCCCCAGCGCCCTTCACCTTCAACCCCTCCAGCTTCCTTAGCTTGGGGCTGGGGTCGCTGCCCCTTGGAGAACCCCCGTCCAGCCTGTCCCTCACGCTTGCAAGGCCCCCGCGGGGACCTGCAAAAGCTGACTTCACCCTGGCGCTGACCCCCACCCCCCCCCGCCGTCTTTCTGCTCTCAGGCTATGAGCTCGGGCCCAGGAAGACAGGCAGCGCCCCTCGAAGCCAACAAATGAGAACTACTGAGTGCTCCCGTCCTCGAGGGTGCCCGTGAACACTGCCTTTTAACACCTCCCGTGAGCTCAGTTCATTATTCGGGCTCAGCAAGCCGGGGGTGCGCTGCACTGAGGGCCAGGCCTAGGGCTCTCTGATGGGGGCAACCCAGCTCCCTGGCAGCACCTCCAATGACCTTTGCTTGTCCTGACTGCTCCAACCCACAGCCGTGTGGCTGCAGAGTTCGGCAACTCCCCACTCCCAGCCTCAGTTTCCCCCCTCCTAACAGGCTCTCCATCTCTCTTCTATAATTTGAGCTGCCGCACCTGCTAAATAGATGGAAAGCCAGGCCTGGCGAGAAACACAGAAAGCCAAGGGAGGCTGGGAGGAGGGCAGTGGATCTTCCCCCTTTTCCGAGAGGCCCACCCGCTGGGGAGGGGAGACTGCCATCCATCAAGGAGCGAGAGCCTCAACGCCATGTTGATGGACTCTCCATGGGCTCCGGATGCAGGACACATAAAGAGGATTTATCTTTACGGGACAGCACTGGCGAAGCATTAGCACGCACAGCCTCCGCAGCAGGGTCCTAATTCTCTGCTCCTGTCACTTGGCATCTTAAATTTAAGCTAAAGAGCCGGTGACCACCCCCAGCCTGGCCCTGCTCCTCTCTCCAAAACACCAAGCCTCGTGAGCTGTCAACCTCCTGGGCCTCCAACCTGAGGTAGGGATGGGTTAGACTGTGGCAAGGAGAAGGCTGGGGGGCAGGGGGTGTCCTTGCCACAAAGGGCCGGCAATAACCCAGAGAACCATCCCCTCCCTCCCTGGGACCCCAGACTCTGCCACCCCAAAAAGCCATTTTTTTGTCAACCTGGTGGGGAGGGGATGTGCAGAGAGCCCCGGGGGAAGCGGCTTTTGTCTGGGAAACTCCTGCAGGGCGTTCTGCACCTAAGGTTTTCTGCATTCAGATACCAAAGAGGGCAGGCTCCAGGCTAAAAGCCTCAACTCCATCCCAGATCAGCTCTAAGCTGCTGCCGCCATCACCACCGCTGCTGTTACTGTAAGGGGCGGCGGAGCTGCGTGCCAGAGAGAGTCAGCTGCAGACAAACCCTGCACCCCGAGCCCAGGCGGGGCAGAGGCCCTTCTGCGTCTGAGCCTCAGTTTCCCTGTCCCTACCACCTGTCCCTGCAAGTGCTGGGGAATGAGGGCCTGGGGCAGCGACCCACACCACTGTCAGCTGCTGCTGGGAGATTTTTCGAGGACTTTAGTTCGCCGAGACTTCAGGGCAGCGTTTGCCAAATGAGAATGGGCTCAGATGAGCATTTAGCAGCCTTGGAGATGCAGTGACAGCCAAGTCTCAATTGCTCAGGGTAAGGGAGAACAAAGATTGCATAAATTCATGCAATCAATAGATACCATCAACCCACGTGGGAACCCTTCCTCGGCCTCTAGCTGCCCCCACTTCCCGCCACACCTGCCCTCTCCGTGGGCTGGGCGCCACACCCCTGCAGTCAGATGCAGCACCCCACCCTCCCACCGTTGGTTGCTGGCCCCCTGCAGCCTCCTCGAAGTCTTTCCTGTGACCCTGAGACGCCCCAAGTCCTTCGCTGTGGCTGGCCAGCATCTGTACCCCCCAGCTCAGTTCTGTGAGTGATGTGTTTATTTGGTGTATTTTTATTCAACAGCACTCCCCAGGCCCCTCGTCCCCGGGTGCTGGCAGGGCAGAGGTGTGCAGGCTGAGGTCCCCACCTCTGAGGATTCTCGGGGCGCCAGCGGGAAGTGTACACACAGACTTTTACAAGCGAGGGCCCTGGGAGTGCGGGAGGGGGGCTGCGGGTAGGGGTGGGGAGGGCAGGGTGGGCAGAGGCAGTGCCCACCTAAATCACAGAGCTTGCCATCCCAGCCGTCCTCGCAGATGCAGTCCCAGGCCTCCTCGCAGTGTCCGTTAGCGCAGCCGGGAGCGGTCACGCACTGGTCACACTGGGGTCCCTGCCAGCCGGGCTGACACCTGCAGGGAGGGGCAGATGGGGACACGTGAGGGGCTCCGGGGTGGAGAGGGGCTCAGGCTGCTTTCTGTGTGTCGGAGAGCCTTGGGAGATACAATGTCCATGGCCAGGCCAGTGGGTCCCGGAAGCACACACCAGGCCACCTGCATGAGAAAGCTCGGAGAGAACAGGCCGAGGGGCAGGCGCAGAGGGCCTGAGAGCTCAGGGAAACTGCGTGGTGCCGCAGTGGCCCGCAGAGGCCCCCCCTTCCACCCCCACCCGACTCCCCCACCGGTGATCTGCCAGGAAGCTGCCGCAGCGCAGTGGCCACGGCCCCTCCCTTCCAGCCCGGCTCCTCCCACCCCAGGACTCCGCATGCCCCCCCCCCAGCTGCCCCCAGAACTACGCAGTTACCTGCACACGCTGTCATCCTCACAGAATCCATTTTTAGGGTCACAGGCCGGGTCGCATTCAGCTCCTGAGGCACAAGAAAGGTTCCCCAGTTCACCCCTCACGGCCCCAGGCCCAGGGGCAAAGCCCCCCACCTGCCCCCGCTCACTCCCAGGGAGGCACTGTCCCTCTCGGGCCCCACATCCGGGTGCCCTGTAGCATCTCTCATCTCTGACGCATGCAGCTCAACTACGCAGTAAAAAATTCCCTGCCACGCTCCTAGCTCTGGGACCACCACAGGACACTGCCCAGCGTCCACGTGCCAGACAGACCCCTTTCCTCCCCCAGATGAAAACACGAAACCGCAAATCCCCCCGAAAGTGGGGATGGGGGCACAGTAGAGGGAAAGCGTCTGACCCCAGTGCACTCAGCCAAATCTTCAGTTTGGCAAAGTGAGCTAGAAGAGGGGTTACAGAATTTGAGGTGTTCTGCCCTGGGAGAGCCCAGACAGGTTCACCTGACCAGGTAAAAAAAAAAAAAAGGCGACTGGGTTTGTTGTTTTCTTTTCTTTCTTTCTTTTTTTTTTTAAGGTGAATTCTGTCAAACCAGGCACCCAGGTCACATTTCCACCATTTCCCCGACATCACACTCTCCACGTTAAGAGGCAAACACAGGGGTTTTGCAAGGTAGGCTGCGTGCACCGCTGCTAAGGATTCTGACGCTTTCATTGGCACCTGCTGTATGCACTCACGCAACCAGCTCTCGGGCTCTCCAGACAGCGCCCGCCCAGCCGCTGGCGCAGTGGGGGCGGGGGGCGCTGCGGGAGGGGGGCGACTCTCCGGCTGCCAGAGACAGATGGCCGCGGCAGGCACAAGTGGCGCAGCCCCTCACCTAGAGACACGCGCCACGCAGAAGCGGCTCTGGCCCGGCTCCTGTTGCGAATTTGGGGCTACGACGGCAAAGTCACCCCCCAATGTCCCCCAGAGACCTGTTCCCGAACGCGCACGCAGGGCCCCCAAAGTGGCACCCCAGACCCTTTTCACATAAGACCTCCACGCGTCGCCTCGTTTCTCCGTACCTCTTCAAGCGGCGCCCCAAGGGCGAGCGCCACTTGCGCCGCGCGGGAAGGGGCCGGGGTCCCCACCACCATGACCCCCTCCCCTCCCCCTCCTCCTCCGGGGCCCCGGGGCCGGGCTGGGCGCGTGGGCGGCGGCGGGGAGGACCGGGAGGGCGCGGCGCGGGTCTTAGGGTTAGGCGGGACGGGCGGAGCTGGGGCGCACGGGACGGGGCGCGCGGGGCGCGGGCGGCCGCGGGGCGTCGCAGGCTTCCCCAGAGGGGGCGCGAGCCGGGCCGCATAGGGGCTCACCAGAGGTGGCGGGGCCGAAAACCAGCAGGAGCAGGAGGACGTGCGGGAGGACTGCGGTCGCGGTCATCGCGGGGCGGCCGGGGTCGCGGTCCCGGGAGCGGCGCAGGGACGGGTCCGGCTCCGGGTGCCGCGCTGGGCTTCTGGTTGCGGACGCTGAAGGGGGCGCGGGCGCGCGACGAGGGGAAAGCCAGGGCTGCTCCGGGCCGCACCGCGCTCTCCGCCGCCGCGCCGAGGAGCTGCCGCCGCTGCCGCGCGCGCCGCCCTTTCGTACCGCCTCCCCCGGCCCCCGCCCCGCCCCGCCCCGCCTCGCCTCGCGCGCACGGGGCCGGCGCCGGCCAGTCCCGGTGACCCCCGCCCCTCGCGGGCCGCCCCCCGCGCCGCCGCGTCCGGAAGCCCGCTCGCCTCGCGCGCACCGGGCACTCTTGGCTAGACGGGCGCAGGTACCCGGCGCGCGCGGTTGGCACACGGTCCCCACCCAGCCCCGCCGGGCTGGGGTCGCCCGAACCGAGCCCCGCCCGGGCCGCAGCCCCCCGGGAACGCACAGCACACACTCGCGGTACAGAGACGCACGCAGGAACACACTTCTCCCCGAGGTCCCGAGCACGCGTGCCAGGGCTCAGATGCCGAGGAGAAGACAAATGCACACCACGAAGACGTGAACCACGCACATCACCACACACGCGCTCAGGAAAACCGCCAGGAAGAGCCGCGGTCCCCCCATCTCCTCTGCCATGGAGAGGCAGAAAGTGCAGCCCCTCGCGGAGCCGCGCACCCCAGACCCAAAGGAGCCAGCACCCAGAGGCGGTCACAGCCGCGCAGGCAGCACCGCCGCACGCCGGAGCACGTGCACCCCGACACCGCACACGACACCGCGCGCTCGTGCGTGTGCCACGGGCAGGGCCTTTGTCATGCCCAGATGGAAACTCGCACTCACACGCATGTACCAGCGCACACCTAATAGTACGAGCACCACATCCAGTCTCCAAAATGACGCATCGCACATCTTGGTGAGACGCTAGAGAAGCACACATCCGCAGTCCCCCGGCACACAGGTTCCCCCGACACACGCACAATAGGATCCATCTTTGTCCACAGTGACACATGTTGACAACCTCACCAGGATGCTCACGCACACGTGTGCACACGCATACACACACGCGCGCACACACGCACACACACACAGAAAGCAATATTCCAGCCACGCCGGGAGGCCCAGGGCCAAGGGTCGCTAGTGGGCGGGCATGCTGACCCTACCAGCTACCCTCCCCGCTGCGGAGCTCCTGTGGGGGTGGCCCCCCATTGTGCTCCCTCCCAACAGCCCCCAGCCCCAGTTTAGAGCCCTGCTGGGAGGGGAGGCTTGGCCTGCCAGCACCTCTCTCCCCCAACTTGGTGCTGGGGGAGGGAGGGGCGATTAAAGTGGTCGTGGACCTCCTGGAACCCAGGAAGTCAGGATTTAAGGATGGGTCATTCTTCAGCGCTTAATTTGCATATAGATCCCAGGTACCCGGAAGCTGCTGTCTCCCCAGCCACAGCCCCTTCCCCTGCCATGCTGAGGAGGCGGGGTTTTGCCTCTTTGAACCTGGGGGTGGGTGCTTTGGCCTCAGGGCCAGCTGACCACGCCCTGGCAAGTTTAAGGACAGGCTTGCCATTTGAGGGCCTAGACAGGGGCCGGTTGAGTCGGAGCCCCTGGAGCCAGCGCTCACTGGGGACTGACATGAGGCTGGGGTGCCCAGGCTTGTGGAACCCGTCTCTTCGCAGACATCCCCTGCAGCAGGCTCCGATGGGGGGAGTTGGGGGTGGTTTTGGAGACAGACTGGAGGGAGCAGTGGGGTGCCCATCACACGCTCCTGGTTTCCAGGCCCTGATCTGTTCCCACGCAAGTCAGCCCACTGCCTTAGCGGGCCTGTCCTCTGCACTGCATGAGCTCACCAGGGGCTCCCTGGCCGCCTTCCTCTCTTCCCTCCTTCCAAGGCCCCTGACCTCAGCTTCCAAAATTATCCCACCCAGCAGGCGGACTGGGAAAGGACTGGGTTCTCCGTCCGTCAGAAGCCAAGCAAGGTTGGAGGCTCTCCGGAGGGCTCCCAGCTCCTGCTCAAGTCACAAGGAGAGCTTGTGGACCACGAGAAGCACAAAGGGGACCCCAGGGGCATGGAGTGACCCTGCCTCGACTCTTCCCTCACCACCCAGGCCCCTTCTGACCCCTCCCTCCCCAGTTCCAGAAAGGCAAGGGAGTCCGCGTGGAGATGTCTGGGGCACTGACAGAAAGGCGCTCCCTGGGCAACGGGCCCTGTCCTCGGACCCCAGCTCCGTCCTGTGCTTGCTGGGGGCCCCCTGCCCAGTTGCTTTCTCTCTGAGCCTTTTCCTTGTCTATAAGCAAGGACGGATGACACGCCTGTCCCCAAAGGGAGCTGGGGTTTTGCACGCAGAAAACCTCAGTGCTCACAGGCCTGGCCGTGGTGCCCTCCAGGACGTCCCCCTACATCTGCAGCCCAGCCGTCAGCTGGCAGGGGCGCAGGCGGGATCCTGGCAGCCAGGGGCAGCTACGGAGGGAGGGGGTGTCCCTCTGACAGGACCTACAAGCCAGGGAGGCTTATGCTGGTTTTTCTCTGGTCTCAGTAAAGCGTTTATGCATTCAGGAGGCCAGAGATTTCTTTGTAGCAAGCAGACGCCCAGAAAGGGAAGCTTAGGAGCATTAGGGAGGGGAGACGGGGACCGTTACATGCGCTAAGGCTGCACGGAGAGGATGAAAATGCCAATCTGGTCCCTCGGGGAGAAGTCGGCACTGCCTGCTATTGGAAAGCAGATCCTGGGAGCTGGGGCCTGGCAGCCCCTCCTCTACCTGTGCCTTTCTCTTCCCTCTTCCTCTCCTCCCTTCCAGGGCCAGTGGAAAGGACCCGGGGGGCACCGAAGTGCACCCCACATCCCCTTCTGGACATGCTCTGCCTTCTGGTCACCAGAATATGACTGGTATATCGAGGAAGCAGGGCCGGGGGTTCTGCTGCTGCCCGGGGCCCTGTGGGCAGAGGAGCATTAGAGCTGGCAGTGGGTAAAAGTGTCTCTTCCTCCCCTTCCCGAGGCCCCTCCAAGCCCTGACCCACCCTCGAGAGCCGACGCCAGACACTGGACTCTGGATGAAAGATGCAATTGCTGACCGGGACTGCTCAGCAGGCTGGTGCTAGAGGGCCCTCTGAGGACCTGTGCTCGGGGCACAGGGTTCACGGGGACCGTCACGCCACCGAGGCCTAGATCTTTGTCATAAGCCTCTGCTTCACCGTAGACCGGCCGGTGATCCCAGGTGCCTGTGCTCCAACCCATCTGGTCTCTCCTGGTGAGACGTCACACAGACGAGGAAACCGAGGCCTGTTGAGGGTCCGCAGCCACCTTGACCCCCTCCCCACACATGGCACATTTTCCACCTTCCCACCAAGAGGACAGCAGGACCCCTGGCCTTGTGCTGCTCTTTTGGAGGCCAGGACCACCCTCGGGCCATCAAGGTGAGGTCCCCGCATCCCAGACGGGATTGGGGGTCAAACCTACCGAGCAGCAGCTCCCCTGCGTTGCCCATCTCAGCAGGTTCCCACGGTGTCCTGCCACACTTCCGAGGTGGACACAGGCTGGAGGGCTAGCGGGTAGCAGAGCTGGGATTTGAACCCGGGGCCTGCACAGAAGCAGGCCGTCTGCTCAGACAAGAGGAGTGGTAAGAGTGACGAGGGCCAGAAGGAGAGGGAGAAGGCTCCCTGGGGTTCCCTCGGGATTTTGGAACTTCCAGAGCTTCCTGCAGACACCAAAGAGATCGAAGCTGCCCCCCTCGGATTATTCTTCCTGTCAGGAAGAAATTGGAAATAGAGAAAGAAATTATCTTTTTTTCTGCCAAGGGGAGGGGGCCTGGGGGCGGAGGAGGGAGGGAAATGAGACACACACGGGGTACATTTGGGCTCCCGAACACCACGGTTCGGTTTCAGGTTCAATCAGAGACAAAGCTCTGCAGTCTCAAGTGTGTTCGGGGCAGGAAGCAAGGAACGAGGCCAAGGAGGTGCACACCATGTGGGGCCTTTGCAGGGCCCTGCAGGGCTGCGTGACAGCCTCCGGCTCGCTCCCGGGCCCTTGGGGGGCTCAGAGCCCTCCTGTGTCCCCGAGGCCTGCGTGTGATGTGGGGGACAGGAGCCTGGCTTCCCTGGGTCCTGGGGTGATGTCATCCAAGGGTACGATAACCAGAGTGCGCGAGAGTCGTTAGTCTGAGTCCATCCTTACCGCTGGTGCCTGCAGGCTCTCCCCCCTGCCCAAACCCGAGCGATTCCTCATCACCACTGATAGGGTGCAAAAACAGACTTCTGGCTTCCTTGCTTGCCACTGCGATCGACGTGAATGTCGGGCTCACAAGTCTAATTGTCCACATCCTCAATCCAGGGAGCCTGCTAGAGGGTGCCGCTGAGTCAGGCCGCTTTGGGGCACTCTTGGGGTCTCCAGAAGGGTTTATGATGATGCCTCACCCCTTTCTCACACCTGGTAGGTACAGATGCACCCCCCAACCAGCACAGAGGAAATGAGGAACCCGAGGGGAAGGGAGTCTTTCCATCATTTCGCTTGCCCGTGCAGTACAGTAATTCTTCATTTGTCAGAAATTCCCAAAGTTAGTTTTCCATAAAACAGAGGCTTAACTCTTTAAACATAGTCTCGCCGCTGTCCAGCAGCAGCTGAGCGCCACTGCGCGTCTGGGGCTCTGCAGGAGAGGGTGCGGTGATGGCTCCACAGCGGTCCTCAGAGGTCGTGAGGATGAGATCTAGCACCTGGACACCTCTGAGATTCAGGGGTAAGTGCTGGGAGCAGGGCAGGCAAGGGGGTGCCGGGCACAAATGGAGCGGGGACAGGAGCGCTCCTGGGAGGGGCGATTGCTGGCTGAGCATGAAGGATGCCTGGAAGTTCTCCGGAGCGAGGTTTAGATGAGGAGGGCCTCGTAGGCTAGGATGTGGGAGAGGGGCTGAGTTTGAGCACACGCACCCGTGTGTGTGATGGCTAAAGCGTGGGTTGAGAGCCAGGCTTGATGGTGTGTGTTTGTAATCCCAGCTACTCCCAAGGCTGAGGCAGGAAGATTGCTTGAGGCCAAGGGTTTAAGCCCAGGCTGGGGGTAACATAGAGAGATCTCATCTCAAACAAAAAGTACAGGTTGTTCGGTTAGTTCAGGCAGGATTAGCACGGGGCAGTATGATGCTGGAGAACGATTGCAAAACCTTTAACATTTTGGACACGAATCTGCCTTTGTGCATGCGCGTGTGTGTGTGTATGTGTGTGTGTACTGGGCCTGGGATCCTGGGCCTCACGCATGCTAGATAAGCACTCTCTGAGCTATATGCCCAGCTGCTCCCCAGGCTGGACATGTACTTTGAATCCTCCTGCCTCAGCCTCCCAAGTAGCTGGGATCTCAAGTGTTCAGCACCACACCGGCTGCCTTAATTGTTCTTGAATGTTCTACAGACACCCCACCCCACCTGCAGAGCAAGAGCACCCCTTCCCCCTCACACTGGGGTCACCGAATGAATGCATCACGCCCGGGCTTGATGCTGAGTCTTGGGAATCAGGTCAAGCCACCCACGCCTGTCCTGCTGACTGTCACCCCTCCTCCCTTCCCAGGCAGGGGCAAAGTCAGTGGAGCCCACTAGGGGTGCAGGCGAGGGGCCAGGCATCCCAGAACCAGGAGGAAAAGAAGTCTTCTTCAGGCTAGGGTCCCTGCGAGGAGAGGCTCTGTCCTGGTCCCAGGTTAAGAGTTTTCGGGGTGACTGCAGCAGAACCCTCACCCCACCACACTGCCACATCCATGTCTCGATGGCTCAGCTCCCCCCACCCCGAACCGTTGGCAAGGAGTTCTGTCAAGTTTAAGACTGTGAAAACACACTGCTCTCGAGGAATTTAAGATGTTCTGGTACTGTATTCTCTTTATTTGTAAGGAAACATGACCATTTTCGCGCAATCATAGACAAAAGCAAAAGTTTTCAGCGTGCTTCACGTGAGGGTTAGAGATCTCCTGGAAAGGAGAGCACCAGAGCGGTCCCCAGGACTGAGACGCGGAAGGCTGCAGCCTTTTTACCTGGGCCCCCGCCCCGGCTCCTGCTGCGGCCACCCCAGGACACCTCTTCCCGCCTGGCATTAATGGATTTTGCGCATGCACTTGACCCCAGCATCGCCAGAGCGTCTCCTGCAGCCCCGTGCCCCGCAGTCCACAGCCTACGCCCTGCCCGAGAGGCGTTTATGGATTAAGTGAATTAATGAATACATGAACGAGACACAAAGTGCTCTCTGAGTTACCATGGGCCCCTCGGAGAGACCCTGTGTCCTAGCAACTGGTCACCGCGTGGCCGTCTCCAGCCGTCACCGTCCTCTCACTACCTCTGGTCCCAGGATTGCTGACCTCCCGGATGGGCATTTCTGAAAGCGGGGACCCCAAAGTCTTCCTTCATTCGCTCCCCACCAGCACCCCCAGCTCTCGCGCCAGGCACGTGGGGAGCAGCTGCGCGCAGACCCTGCTCAGCGTTCGGGGCTCCCCTCATCCTCCTGCCCACCTCCCCCAGCGCCGGGCTCCTCCGAACCACTCTCTGCAGTCAGAGCTGTTCCTATGGCGACGCGCTGCACCTTGGGAGCCCTACCTAACTGTGTGCAGCCAGCCACCTGCTGGGCACGGACAGCAGGGGACGCCAGGCCCCAGCTGACCCCTGTCCCTGAGCTGTGTACGCACGCAGACACACACGCACATGCATGCTTGCACACGCAGTGCGGCTTGAGTCTAAACTCGAGTTTAGATGGGAAGAGGATCCAGGGACAGAAGCAGGGAGGTGGGGGAAGAGGAAGAGAACGAAGACGCAGCAGCGTGTAGAGGTGCCAGCTCTGCATGATGTGCGCTCTTCTTGGGGGTCACAAACATGTCCTAACAAAGCAATAGATACATTTTCAAAGTCTAACCTCCTGATAATGCACTGTAATTTGATCACTGCGTAGAAATGTCCCTTCCTCCTCCTACCTCTCCAGCTGGGAGGGTTCCTTTCCCACACACAGAGCTGGACACTGAGGCCCAGAGAGGTTGAGAAGTTCCCTGAGGATCACGCAGCAAGGAACTGACAGAGACAGACTAGAATGTTGGGGAGTGGCCCCCCACCGTGCCGGGAAGAGTGGATTGTAAAAGGTCCTTGGAGCAGGCCCCAGTTTCCTTGTTTTATTATTTATTTTATTTTATATTATTTTTATTTTTTTGGTACTGAGGATTGAACTCACAACCTCGTGCCTGCCAGGCAGGCACTTCCGCCACTGAGCTAAATCCCTGGCCCTAGCCGGAAATGGTGGCACACGCCTTTAATCCCAGCACTCGGGAGGCTGAGGTAGGAGGAGTGTTGTGAGTTTGAGGCCAGCTTGGGCTACAACACGAGCGCAAGGCCGGCCTGTGCTACACAGTGCGACCCAGCCTCAAAAAACCAGGGCTGGGAGTTTGGCTCAGTGACTTAAGCGCCTGTCTGACAGGTGCGAGGTTGTGAGTTCAATCCCCAGTGCTACAAAAAAAAAAAAAAAAAAAAAAAAAAAA
>RJWM01039509.1:0-16071 GCA_004363535.1 Dasyprocta punctata
AAAAAAAAAAGCACAAAATCTCCTGGAAAAATGATTGTTAATGTTTTTCTCTGCTCTGGATAAGAGATGCTGATAACAGTCAAAAATTCTGTGGAGAAGGGCATGTAGGTGGAAGATAGATTATGAACTTGCTAGATATTCAAAACTTGCATTTCCCTGACTGGCAAGTTCCATTAATACAAGCTATCACATATAATCATCAAATTTTATGATATGTGTATTTTTGTTTATGTGAAATTTATTCTTTAAATTTTTAATTCAGTATGCCAAGGTTATATATGAGTTGTCTGAAAATATTGTACACAAGCGAACATAAGTCTTCTGCTTTGACATTTGTTTTTCTTTTTTCATTTTTCATGATTTAGAATCTATGTAGCAAACACGTAGAAAGGCAACAATTGTTTTACAATCCATACTTTTCAAAGTGTGGCTTACCATGAAGAATCTGACTGACAACAAGAAGGCTCTTTCAATGAAGAAAAGTGACTTGTTTTAAGGCATAATTTATGACTAGAAAATAATGAGATTGATTTTCAGATGATAATATGTTTTTTAAAGTGCTACCACCTGGAAAAAGTGTTGTTTATATTTTCTGTAACTGTGCGTGCATTTTTAAAATACTGAAAAGAGAACAAAGTAACTTTTGAGTGTAAAGGACAAGCAAGTTCAAAACCAGCAGCAAGCTGTCTCCCGTGAATTGATGCCTGTTTGTCCTGCTTTGCGCTGATTCCTGTGGAAAGAGCCTGGAAGATTCCAGCAGGCTGTCTCGCTCAGTGACTGGCACCGTGTTACTAATGCAGAAAGGCCCTCCAGGGATCCAACTCCACTCCTGCTGCCACAGAAAACTAGAAGACCAAGCGTAATTGATCCCCAACGACTCGTTTTTCATGTCAAGAAAAATATACAAAGCGTAAAGCCAACATTAAGTTTTCTGTAAAGTCAGTGTTTGCTTCTTTTTTATAACTGATAATAAAATTAAAATTACAATGTTTGTTTGGAAATGAATTACTAGGACAAGATGTTGTGACTAGACCATTTAAAAGAATATTTAAGCTGATGACTTTTGAGAGAAGCAGTTTTCATTATTACAACTATGCTGCACATAATTTAAACACAATAATTGCTGATGTACATATATATAAGGCCATGAATTATTACTCATTAGAAATTCAATTGCATTTTAAGTTATTTTTCTTGGAACACTCTTACGTTTTTTACTCAGATAACTTTCTGGTAGACTGTGACAATCAGATATCCAGAAACAGTGCGGCATAAGCACTTTCACAATGTTGTGAATCTAAATTTTTGTCCTCAATTATTTTTATAAAATTTTCCAGATTCCTGATGAATATGGGCTTCCAGCAAATCCATCCAGCTCCTCTTGTTTCCATCTCCTCATTTATTGTCACCCGTTCCGAGACGGCAGCTTTAGCAAATATCTCTGTGACCACCTTTAAGAAACAGTGGTCCAAGTCCTTCTCAGAGAAGAGTCTGCTGTCCTATGTTCTGCTGTCTGTTGCTTTCTGTGGATTTACAGATGGATTTACATGCTCACCTGTGTCTGTTACAGGGTACGAGGCAAAGCAGAGTTGGTACCTTGTAGGCACTGAATTAAGGCTAGGTTCAACGACGCAGCTAGTGATTATCAACAAACCCAAAACTTATTTTGATGACAAGATTTATATTTTGTGCTTTTAGCTCGCAAATTTTAATTAATGTTTTTGTTATTTCTAAGCTTGGGGCATTTTAATAGTGTCTAAACTTTGTAAATGAATAGATGTTATGTTTCATGTTCAGTACGGTTATGTGATCAGTTTCTTAGTCACAGTTTTTGAAAAAATATTCATATTAGATAATGTGTTTGGAGTATAATCCTTTTCACTTAGTTCATGAAAATGTGAGATACACTTATTCTAAAAACACTGCACTGTCTTTTGAAATTTAAACTTTACTGAGCACCCTGTATTTTATCAACCCTAATTTAAATGTCAACCTGCACATTTAATTACACACTAAATTCTACCCTCCATTTTTTTTGAAAAATAGTATTCATTGCACTATAAAGAAATGTTCATTATTAAAAAAGATAAATAACATATCTAAGTGATAAAAACCATATCTAATTCATCACCTATATTTTCATCATTTTAAAAAATTTTTATGCAATATGCAAAATGTAAATATATTTTTGACTCTTGGAGAAACAGTAAAATGATTTGTTTTGTATCTCTAATTCTAACGTTTAAATTTTCATTATTCCACATACAAAATATTTGACTAAATTTTCATTATTCTAAATACAAAATATTTGACTGTGTAGTACTACTAACCATGTGATCTACTGTGTTTAGCATCTGGTATTCTATATTGTTTTTAACTTGACTCTATTTTTACAAGATCATACAATAAATTTGATTGAATAGTGTATAATGATTTTATTCAATAATTTTTAGCTTTTTAAGTTGTGAAATACATAACTATGATTAGAAAATACTTTGCATAAATCTTCAATTATCCTTTCAATGAATACATATAAAAATAGAATTATTAGATCAATAATATGAATGACTCAAAATTTGTTTCAGGTATTGTCAATTTGAGTTTCATGAAGTTTATGGTTTGTGCAATCTGCATTATCCTTTATGTACTATACTTGCAGCATATTTTACTTCATGGCTTCCTAAGAAAAGTCATTTATTTGTCAAAAAATGTTCATCTTTGCTTCAGTTTTCTATACTAAAAGAGTGCTCCATGGTGCGGAATTTTGCATATAAGATTTTAGAACTAATAGTTGGTCATTTTCATCTCCAATTCCAAGTTAAAATGATTTCTTCTTAACACATTCTCTTATAAACATGAATTTTTATGACAACGAAGAATGAATAAGAAAACAGAATAATGGAAGTAGGTTTCCTAGCACAAGTAGATGCATGTTTAGCATTGTTGCAATTTATAACAAGATTTTTAGACATAGCTGAATTAAAATGTTTTGAGAATTTTAGTCCACTAAAGTTTGAACTGCTAAAGAAGTCAGGAAATTTCACTCTAAAATATACTTAGAGATTAAGAGTGAGATTCTAAGAAGCGAGATTCTAGATTCATTCTTATCTAATGAGTATATTGCATAATATATTACAATTTACTTATTCTTTTACAAACAATATTTAAGTACTTTTACACTATGTAATGTCTTACAATTTAACGTATAAACTGAGTAGACTTATTTTAACCATTATATTGCTTACAAATGTGTTCAATTCCTTGTAGTTAATAGCCTGCAAAATTAGCCTACATAGCATATCCAAAACCACACAGGAGATGCAATAACTTACTCAAACCTTAAAACATTAGTGAAATGTCAAAGAAAAAAATGTTATTATGTTCCAATTAGGTAGCATTTTGTTCTTTCAATTTCATCTATTTAATTAAGTCATTTTAAAAATATATTTTATCTCAATTTATATAGGTAGAGTAGAAATGTTCCAATGTGTTGTAGTTTGTTCTGTCAGCAATTTCTTATGTTAGGGAGAAGCAAAAAGCAAATTTAAAGTGTTTGAATTCTTGGATATCAATCTGCAATTTCCTGAAAGTTATGGTTTGTGCCTAGATGTCTCCCCAAAGCCTTATGTAGTCTTTGGTTTTTTCTGAAGTGCCTAAATCTAGAATATGTGATGCTTGGATTAAGGCTTTGTGATTGCTGAATCAGTCCAGTGATTAATTAGGCACTGCCTTAATTCCAGCAGTCTACATACGATATTAATGAGGCAGAAAGATGTTCCTAAAATCCCTTGTTGCTTTTGCTGTCTTCTGCTGCTACAAATTATTGTCCTTTGGCCATGTGCCACCCTACCTTTGAGTCAACCAGTTATGGCCTGAAACGTCTACATACTGTGACATACTAAGTAAATGTCTACATACTGTAACATACTAAGTAAACCTTTTCTCCTTTAACTTTGGGTGCTGGGTATTTTGTCTCAGTAATGAGAAAAATAACTAAGATTCAGAATATTTAGAAAATATCTTGAACAAGAAGATGAAAAGACTTGATTTATCTGAAAATAAAAATTACCAGCTATAAATAAAAAGCTTGGTGTGTTACTGCCTGTTTTCTGGGGGAAGCAGGCATTTTTCTGTGTTTTCTTTTAGGTACTATCTTTATATCAATTCAATCAAAACAGTCCCTCAAAATACAACAGGAATATGTAGAAATGGTGATTTCCTTTGAAAGTATATTAGATTTCCTTTTTGGAAACAGAGATTTATAGTACAGCAGTATCTTTATAGGACATGTACTAGTCAATTTCATATGCTGTAAAAACTGGGTAGTTTAAATAACTGAGGAAGCAAATTAGGATACAATAAAGTGGCTCTGTAATTGGGCTTTGGCCTGGTAATCACAGAAACCTGCCAAACACAGCCAAGACACATGAACATGATACTTTCTAATCCCTGTATATGACGGCCCGAATCTGACATCAGAATGGAGGTATAGAAAACGGGGAGGGGGCGCCATTGACCTTGTCACCACCGTCCTTTTGCTATTACAC
Source organism: Dasyprocta punctata (assembly GCA_004363535.1). Classification (NCBI taxonomy): domain Eukaryota; kingdom Metazoa; phylum Chordata; class Mammalia; order Rodentia; family Dasyproctidae; genus Dasyprocta; species Dasyprocta punctata. The sequence continues at coordinate 4,548 of RJWM01039509.1, forward strand.
TTCTTTTCTCTTTTTTACTCCCTAATTTTACTTTATTGATTGTTAAACCTCTGCATTCTTTGGCTGTCCTGCCCAGTTATTTGTTCAGGACAGCAAAAACCTAAGAAGAACCTCTGCCCATCCCAACATCCTGTCACATAAGGAACATTTGCTTCTCAAATATCTGAAGTCTGAGGAGTCCAAGGTGAAGGTATCCACAGTTCTAACAGCTGATGTGAGCTCACTTTCTGACTTACAGTCATCTTTCTATATTCTCACAAAAGTGAGAACAGATAGCGTGAGAAGCTTGCTTTCTCTTGGCTTTCCTTATGAAGACACAATTGATTCATGAAGGTTCCATCTCCAAGACCTAAATAGCCCCTAAGGCCCAAGCACCACATGCAAACAACCTGGAAATTAACCTTCACTATATGAAATTGAAGACTACAAAAATGTAGTCCTTAGCAAGGACTAAATGATCTTTGCTTTTGATAAAATGAACTTTTTTTATTTAAAAAGAATATGTTATGCATGTGTGTATTTTGTGGGCTTGCATAACAAACTTTGCTGATATTGAATGTGTTCTGTGGCACAATTGAAATGATAATTTATTACTTGTTCAGAAATGAAAATATCCCTATGACTGTTTTAACTGTAGGAAGTGATTTATTTCTTCAAGAGAATTACTTTGTGAACAAAAAGATTATCAACAAAATCCTAAATGATTATGAGTATTTTATTTAGAATTACTCAAATATCTTTATCAAGGTAGATTTCATTTTTGGAAACAGAGCTTTATAGTACAGTAGTATCTATACAGAACATGATTAAGAATTTACAAACTCTTTATCAGGGTTATGGTTATTATATGACAAGATGTTATCTGATCACTACTCAAATTTTGTTCACTTCTAAAGTCTTGCTCCAGTTATATCACCAAAATATAATACCTCAAAGTAGTCATTCTCTCTCTGACTTAGAGGTATTTGTCACTGGTTTTTGGGACATCTTTTCAAAGAAATGTAGAAACCAAATTGGGCATCCTGTCAGAAATAGAATTTGGCTTCTTTCAGTAAACTTTCCATTTCTGTGGATACTGTGTGTTCTAACACTGCACCCCCTAATCTAGCCCAGTTTGGCACATACCCGGATGCTCAATAAGAATTTTTGGAATAAGCGAAGGTATGAATTTATTTTAATAATTATTTCCTAGGACTAAATTTTTCTAAATATTTTATCATACTAAATATTATTAAAGATTTCATGAAAAGTGGTTCTAAACACAAACAGTGCTCTAAAGTAGATAGTTACTTTGTTCAACAGTTTTTTGAGATTTTAATAGGACATTTTTGGATATATAAGACTGCATTATGAGATATCAAATTTGCTGAGATTATTTGAGTATAAATCTGTGATTTTTCTCATGTTATGTTCAGAGACTTAGTAGCCCACATTTGGTAATAATTGATCTAATACATGGAGGAGAAAGATACACACTCAATTCAAATGACTCTGCTGAATGACATAGTCTAATCACCACGTAAACCAAGAATTCTTGGCTTCACCACATGTGTTTCTGATCTTCAATACAGAGAGACAGAGACAGAGACAGCAGAGAAAAAGAGAATAGATAAAAGGCCGGGTTATAAACCTCATTCTACAAGTTAGACTCCCCAGCAATATGGTGTGGCTTTGCCAATTATTTTCTGTCTTGGGCAAGTCGCTAAATATTATCAAGCCTTAGTTTAATCAATTTCAAAATAAGAATAATAATTGTTCCTATTATAGTATTACTATGAGTACTAGAGAGACAATTCCTGTAAGGTAGGTGTAAGGAAAATTATTTGTTCTGTTAATAATTGACAGCTTATCCATTGGCATCATCATCAAATAAATTTGAAGTGAAATCATTTATTTATTAAGGATTAATATACAAAGTGTGCGAGAAAGTCTAAATTAGAAATTCTACAAATTCTAAAAAGATAAAAGTTAACACTAAAAAATTTGAACAAAATTAAGTGAGGGAAAACAAAAGTAATGTGTAATCTAGTATTGTGCCATTGATTTTGGGAAATTAGAGCTTAAAATCAAAATCTGAATTTTAATAAATCAAAAAAGTAGCTCAGAACTTCTAAGCAACTGTTTTTATATATCTAAATTAAATTAAAGAATTAAAATGAAGTAAAATCTATATAAACAAATATTAAGAAACTTCAACACCATATTTTAAATGTGTAAGTAATCTAAATGTTTCATGGATCTGGATTGCAAATTTTCAAGTGTTTGAGTTCTGCAGCAGATAGAATAAATACATGAATACATGCATCTATGCATCTTTAAGAAAGTGAGTTCCAGGGTCTGAGAATATAGCTCAGTGGCACAGTGCCTGCCTTTCAAGTGTGAGGTTTTGAGTTCAATTCCCCATACCAAAAATTGAGAGAGGGAAAGAGAGCGAGAGAGAGGCAAAATGAATTTTCTCTTACTTCTCTTTTTTCATTGTTAGTCTGGTTTCTATTGTTGTTATACTAAGTCCTTCAATTAATTGGATGTGGCCCATAAATTTTTGGAAGGGTAATCTAATTAATCTACCAGTTGAAATGTTAATCTCATCATGAAACAGCCTCATAGAACAGCTTTTCTCCAAATATCTGGGCACCAAGTACCACAGAAAGTTCACTTATAAAATGAACCATAACACTGCTTCATTGTACAGCTATATTTTCAAGAAACATTAACAAAGATAACATCCCTAAATATTTTTATTATGAATTAGATTTTAATATCTTTATAAATTTAATAAACTTTTTAGAGTACTGTTCAGATTTAATCATGCTCTAATTTACAATGCATTTTTAATTTTTTTCTTTTACAAATGAACAACTGTGTAGAAATTACCCACTTAGAATTCAGAATTTAGTTTCTTGGTATAAATTGGCTTAGAAAGTCAAAAAAATTATTTTATTCTGAGTTTCTGCTTTCACTTAGTAACTTGAACCAGTGAACTGAGAAGCTTCTCATAAAAACATAACCAGAAATTCTTCAAGGTTTTTTCTTGGACAATACTTGGGTAGTTTTAATTTTTTTTCACTAACAGTTCATTTAAATTCATTTCATCTTTTAAGAAATCAACTTTCTGACTTTGAAGACTTTCCATTTGTTTTATCTTTTCTCTAAAAGTGCTGCAAAAAAAGATAACTAAAGAGTTAAAAGATAAATAAACATATAATAACAAATAAGCCAGTATGTAGTCCAATAAAAGTGTGCAGAAAGACAGGAATCCCATACTGAGCGCCCAAAGAACATGCACAATTATAACTGACTTTGCAAACTTGAAAGGTATAACAGAAGTGGGAGAACTTGAGAAACCAGCTGTTTATGTCACAGAACTTTAAAAGTTACACATTGGATGTTCCAAAGATCCCCATCTGAAGGAATACAGGTGGGGCTGGAAGAAGGAAACACTGGGTAAAGTTTTCTCTAAGGAGAAATTAGATACTGAAATCTCTTTTCCTTTGTTACACAGTGTAGAAAAGTGTTTATCTTTGAAACTCAACCTAGGTATCAAGTACTTCGCTATCTATCCCTTCAGGGTTTAATTTTCCTTTTTTATTTCTGCAATGCTATGTTCTTGATGGTAAAAATAACATTACATTTTACTGTAACTATAAATTCAAATAGCTTACTTTCCCACTAAATTTCTAATTCCTTGTAGGAAGGCAAACACATCGTATGCAAATTTCTGCTGCAAATAGCAAAAGCAATTCCAAGAAGACATTACATGGATGTTTCCTAAGTGAATTAATAATGATAACAGCATCATTTGCAGAACAAATACACTAGTAGCTTTTGCTTTTAGTCACTAATGGAGACAAGACTCCCAAAGGAATTAAATAAAATACACGGGAAGGAATTAGCTTTTATAATATGAATTTAACAATGCAGGTCATAACTCTCTTGAGCAAGGAAACACTTTAGATGGTAATAGTTGAGGGCAAGTAGAAAAGCCTGAACAAGTAAACCACATTAATTTTAGCCCAGTGATTCTTAGCCATATTCTAAAAAGGATAGAATAAGCACAATTTTCAGGTATTAATGGAAATCTAACATAACACATTATTATATAAACACCATGAATTAGGGGGAGTCATTCAGAGACGAGAAAATAAATGTGTAAAATTTTGATTATTTAAAAAATTAGAACGAGTTAATGAAGGTTTTAAATGTCATACTATTAGTCAGAAGTAACAGTGAAAAACAATAAAGAAATATAATACAAGATAACTTGAAATGTTCTAACATAAGAAAAACTAAGTAACAGAAGTTAAAAATAAAAAAATCACATTTGATATTTGATTTAAGTTAAAAATATAACTCAATTCTATTGGCCAGGCATGGTGGCACATGCCTTTAATCCCAGCACTCAGGAGGCTGAGGCAGGAGGATTGCTGTGAGTTTGAGGCCAGCCTAAACTTCATAGTGAAACCCTGTTTCAAAAAGCCCAAAAAAGCAAAAAAATACTAAGACAAAATTATAAGGTAGCAGTCATAGTCAAAATACCAACAACATTCTTCAAATAATTTTTTTGAAATCCTAAATTTCATATAAAAGCAGATGAAAACTCTTGAACATATCAGCATAAGCAAGGACTTTCTAAACAAAACCCCAATTGCACAAGAAATAATATCTAGAATCAAGCAATGGGATTATATAAAATTTAAAATATTCTGTACAGAAAAAAAAAAACAGAATGAAAAGACAACCTACAGAATGGAGAAAAAAGTTGCCAGCTACTCTTCAGACACAGAACTAATAGCTACAATACATAAAAACCTAAAAAACATTATACCACTCCAACTAAAAAACCTCAATCAAAAAATGGGCTGCTGGTGCCATGTGCAGGCCATGGGAATGACAGCCAGACCCCAGCCTTTTCCCATGAGTCAGTGCCATTCGCAGACTGTAGGGGAAGAGAACAAGAAGTCACCAAGAAGCAAGTTCTCACTTCGAATCAGCACCATGCACGGGCCACTGTGGGGAGAATAAGATGCCAGTTCCTTCTGGTGCATGGTCTGGGAAACAAGAAGAGCCAACATCCCACTCCCTACTTCACCCCCTCATAGGCAACCTGCTGATCGAGAGAAACACAGGCTGAAATGATGGCTATTGAGGTACAATAGAATTGAATGCTTGCAATGTTTAGTGTTTCACTGACTTTGCAGGTCTAAAAGTGGTGGTCTGATCACCTATTTAGACGGGGTATAGCATCTATGGGGGAGCTCCTTCTGAGAGTTGTAGCCATTATTGATTCCCTGTTATCTTGTTTTGAAGCCATCTATCATTTTCATTGTTTGTTTCGTTGGGTTTTATTCTGTTTTGTTTTGTTTGGTTTTGTTATATCTGATAGCATAGGCAGCTATTTCAAGGATAACAAGATGTAATATGGTAGCCATTTTGGATTTACTATTGTCTTGTTTTGGAATCCTTTATTGCACTCATTGTTTTGTTTTTATTGGTTCTATTCTGTTCTGTTTTGTTTGATTTTTACTATGTCTAAGGAGATCTACAGCTATTTTGAAGATGGAAAGAGGCATTATGGTAACTATTGTTGATTTCATATTGTTTTGAAGTCCTGTGTCACTTAAACAGGTTTGCTTTGATTGGTTTTATTTTGTTTTATTTTGCCTGGCTTTATTCTCTTTAAAATAAAAATTTTTAAAAAACTTGGCTGCTGAAATGAACAGACAATTCTCAAAAGTAAATATGACCAATATATAAATGAGAAAATGTTCAACATTTGCAGCAATTAGAAAAACACAGATCAAAACCACACATTCCATCTTACTCTAAAAGAATGGCTGTTATTATGAGATCACAGGAGAAGAAATGCTGATGAGGCTGCAGGGAAAAAAGAAAACCTTCTGTTTTGTTGGTGGGAATGCAAACTAACACAACTACCATGGAAATCAACGGGGAGCTTTCTCAAAAAACTAAAAATGGAAATTCCATTCAACCCACGTGTTTCCTTTTATGTATTTTTCTTAAAGTTAGAGACATCAAGTCAGGTGTGGTGGTACTCACCTCTAATCCCAGCACTTGGGAGGCTGAGGCAGAAGTGTCCCTGAAAGTTCGAGGTCAGCCTGGTCTATATAGTGAGTTCAAAGCTAATCTGAATTAAATAGTGAGACCCTGTCTCAAAAAAAAAAGTTAGAGATATCATATTATAGTGATAAATGCATTCCTATAATTATAGTGGTACATTTCATAACTGCTAAAACTTGGAAGTGGCCTATTTGTTTATCAATAGATGAATGAATAAAGAAAATACACATTTTATATACAATGGAGTATGACTTTGCCATAAAATGAATAAATTTGAGTCATTTGGAGGAAAATCAATACATCTTAAGATAGCAACATTAAATACAATGAATCATGCCCAGAAGCTTAAATAACACATGGTTCCTCTTGTATGAGAAACATGAAGTATAAAAAAATTAAAGCACAAAGTAAAAGTTAGATGGCATGGAGTGGGAGCTAGGTCTTTCACAAATGAGAAGGGAACTAAGAGACAGATGTAGAAGGGAGTGAACCAAGGGAGTAGGAGAAATATCTAAATGAAGATGTGTCATGTACATGTACCAACTCCCCAAGATGAATTCAGTCATTACTCACTGCAGACATAGCCAGGAAAATTAAAGACGCATTGAGTTTGAGAGAGATCATAATAAAGGAAGGGGCAGATTAAATGTTACTCAGATTGAAGAGAGTTATGCTTTCAGTAATTATCTTCAGTATTTATTAATTGTACGTAAACAAAATCACAGGTCTTTCATCTTGCCTTGACACAGGGGACATCTAGGAAGAAGACAGGAAGTGCAGGAACTGGTGGACTGTGAATTGCTAAAAGCAGAGTGTAGGCTGAACACAATTCATGTTCTCCTGTGTTCTGTGCCGGAATACACATGAAGAGATGTGAGCTCATGATGCTCTGTGTAAGGAGAGACAGGATACTGGATGACAAAGTTTGTCAAATGAGAAATTTCAAACTTCTCACTAATTATACCCTAAATTTGGAGAAGTCAGAGCTTTGAGAGAGCTGTTAGGGATAAATGTTTAGCATCAATGGACTGTGAAATTTTTTGTGTGTTTTTAATTGAAGATTTTTGTGTTGTCTGAGAATGAGGTTCTTGGTACTAGGGGAATTTTAAATGGCATTTGCACTGACATAGAATATCGATTTAAAAAACAAAAAACACTTCATGGGAGCCACCTCTCTGTTGATAGGGTAAAGAGCTCTAAAAATGGATAAAATATGAAAATAACAGACAATTTACTAATGAGCAATAAACTCACACGAAAATTTTACACATAAGTTCATCACTTTTGTATTCATTTGCTTTTTTTCCTTTCAACTGAGTAACACTGAAAAATTACAGATAGCTTATTTTGCTTTACGAAATAATGGTTGTCAAATGTGTTCTAATTATTTCATATTGATGACTTCAAATCTATGTACACCTTTCACAAAACAGGAATTGTAATTATACAAGTGTTTATGGAAATTTAATTTTAGCCTTATGCTAAGTCATTCCTTTAATTATGATTGGGTTACCCATATGTTCATCTCCATAAATGACACACTAATTTAAGGACAAGCAACACTGCTCATTCTAGAGTCCTATGAGAAATAAGTACCAGAGGCAGCTTTGATGGAAGAAAAAGACCTCTATTAACACTTAGAAAATGCCAATGAGTTCTGAAAGTAATTTGGTCCATTTTTGCTTATGGGTATAAGTGTCATGAATATAAATTTAAACTTCCTGTTCAGCTTTTGAAATTTAAAATTGCCTGTATCTTTTCTAATTCTAAAATGTTATTTACTTCTTGTGCTTCTTCATCAACAACATACTCTATCACCCTAGTTAATTATAACTAATGATATGCAAAACTCCATTTAAGCTATTTCAATAAACTTAAATTCTTAAGTAAGTGTCTACTTAGATAATAGGTAGTATGCAATAACAATATAGACAGTTACATATAGGAAGTTAACTCATTCTGCTCCTTGTATCTTCTGGGACAAAATCCAAATCATTGTAAGGCTACATTGCTCTAATCTCTACATAAACCAGTCCTCCATTAGCAGGCATCTTGTATAATGCTGCTTATCATGATCATTACCAACAATAAATACAGATTAGATGCCATATGAATAATAAATTAAGATATCTATTCACTGATGCTTTTATGTTTGCATAATTATAACTTTGAACTTATACTCTTTTATCTGCAAAAATACATGGAATTTCATTGTATTTTTGAACTCAGGATTCTAGGCAGGGTCTGGAGCACCCACAATCACATTAAATACTTTTACAAGAAAAGATGTTCTTAGTATATCTACAATTTTCTTGTGTGATTTTATTTTTTGTATTTTATTCTGTTGAATATTTCCTTTTCCTTTTTCTTCAAATTTTTGGTGGTGGAAAACATGCACACAGAGAATTCTATAAGGAAGAAACAAACATAATAGTTCAATTCTCTTTTAAAATAGGTATCCATGTAACCAGCATGACATGACACACACCAACACCCCGCAGTCTGCAATTTGCATCTTACAAATCACAGCCACGTTCTATTTCTTAAAAAGTAATTATAGTTCTGACTGCCTGTCACTCCTTTGCTTTTCTTCATAGTTTACATGAATGAAGGCTTGCAGAGTGAGAGCATTAGACACATTCCTTCTGTACGAATTCACAGTTAACTGACAGTGTTCTGGAGGAATGAGGATGGATGATCACCAAGACAGGATCTGCATCTGTGAAGCATCGCTCTTGACATTTGCAAAGTAGTATGGCATAGTTTATTTATTGAATTATTTGATCATTTATTAATTTACTCTTTTCTGTTGACTCATTTATGCTACAAACTAGTTCTATTAGAAAATAAATGAATGGCAAGTGATATTTTCCAAATTTAGTGTGACAGCATCATCTCATTTTGACTGTTGCTTTGCCTCTTGCTTCTTATACAATGTTGAAGAGTTGCTATGACTAATGTGCTGGTTTCCTAATCTGTGAAAAACAAGTTGAAATGTGATAAAATTCACAAAGTTGTTTTGAAGATCAAATGTGATGTTGCATGTTGATATCTTACTGAACAACACCCCCATCACTCAAAAGAAAGCAGAATCCTGTTTTTCTAAATCTTAAAGCAACTTAAAATAAAGTATATTTAAAATTAAAAGTGTAAACAAATAACTTTAATGAATTTCTTGTGAGCTTCTTTGTTAAAATTTTTCCTTCTGGGCATATGGCTAGATGTTGCTGTACTGAAAATTTTGTACGGATTAAGAGCAAACACCTGCCACTTTTGAGCCACAGCTGCAAGTTATGATATGGTTTGCACTTTCTCTATCTCTGTGACATGGTGAATCATGATGCTCCAGTATTCTAAAAACTCCATCAGACTGAGTCTCATGAGAGCAAGAATATCAAATAAATCTCTGAGTTTTTACCCAATAAGATTTTGGGTCGTTTACTTCTGACATATAAAGGAGCATGACAAATGTTGAATTGTGTTCCCCTCAAAAGGTACATTGACATTCTAACTTCTAGTCCCTAGGCATGTGACCTTGTTTGGAAATACTGTCTTTGCAGATGTAGCACCACACAGGTGAGGCAATGCTGCCTTACCCTGAGCCTTGATCAAATGAAAGATGCTTGAAAAAGGAGGAAAATTTGGACAAGGAGATGCAGGAGTAGCTGACGTGTGACAATAAAAGCAGAGACAAGAATAACACAAGTAGGAGCCAAGAAATGTCAAAGACTTCTGTTAACTATTAGAAAGATGTAAGATTAGATGTAATTGAAACATAGACTTAAATCCTTGTTTTGTGAACATAGCTAAGATACTTAACATCAGTGAATTTGTCTCTGAGTTGATTATAATTTTACTATGGCTATTGTTCTGAGCCTTAAATATTCTATTATTAGAGATTTTCTAAGGGCCGGGAGTTTGGCTCAGTGGCTTAAGCGCCTGTCTGGCAGGCATGAGGTTGTGGGTTTGATCCCTAGTGCTGCAAAATTTTCTAGAAATATATGCTAATATTTTTGTTTTTAATATTCCTGTTCTATTATTCTTTAATATTATAATTCTATTATTATTCTAATTTAGTGGCTGGCAGGCAAGTCGTCAAGGTTCAAAACATGATAAATATTATTTTTCCTTCGCATACTACCAATATTTGTTTATTTATTTATTTTTGGTATTGGGAATCAAACTCAGGACCTTTCACTTGCCAGGCAGGCACTGTATCACTGAGCTATGTCCCTGGCCCCCTGTATTATTATTTTTGTCTTCTCTTTTACCTCCATATACTAACTATAGTTGAATTCTAAACATCACTTAGTAACAAATGTATTTGCTAGTCGTTTCGATCACCATTATGTGAACATAGCTTTTCAACACACTCCATGCTTGTGATTTTTCATTTAGATTTTCTAGGATTATGTGCTAATCAAATGAACTAATCGATCATTTTTCCAAATCATTTATCTTCCCTTTAACTTTGAACTCCACTGATTTAAGAATGTTCTCTTTTATAAAGAGATTACTTCTTTCTAGAAATAGTATTGAGGTTCATTATGTTCATGTCTTCTTGCCCTAGATTAATTCTTTTTTCCACTGTAAGTTCATTAAATTTGGCCAAATGACTCACTGTACATGTAAGAATGTCATGCTTAATTGTTTTCTAGTTTTGATAATATAAATATTGACTGCAATATTTCCCTAGAAATATTTTGAATCATTCATACAACCATTAGTTTTTGATGAATTTTGGAATCCCCTTTAAAGAAATTCAGTTCAGTCATGGTATTTCAATATTTTTAAATATCAGATTGCTGATTTGCCGTGGTCCAGCCAGGCTAGGTCCACAGAGTCCCCGAAGGTGGGCTGAGCGTCGGCACATGGAGAACAGACACACAGACAGCTCAGAGACTGTGTGAATCTGCTTCGTTTATTGCTTCTACTACTAATAATGCTAGTACTACTATTACTCTCTTACAAACTCTAACAGAATAATTTGTACTTTTTCTGGCAAAGGTTGAAAGTTTAGATAACAAGAATGAGATCAACAGGTGTTTCTATGGTTACATGGTTTCTGTGGTTACATGATTTGTCAGCATACATGATTTGTCAGCATAGGCAGAAAGTTTATACTCAAAGACCTTGAAGTGTGTTTTGGCTACTAGTAGATTACTGATTGGTTTTAAATTGGTTCAATCAAGTTTCTACATTAACCTATGGGAAAAAAATCTCAATAATTGTTTTTAAATATCAGTCTTGACTTAGGGAGGTCTAATGTACTATAGGGGGTTGAATTGTTCTAAATGCTCCATTGTGATACCCTAGCTAAAAGCCTGCAAAACACAAGACCATATTCAGCCATGATTTAGTCCCCCTATCCTCCTGCGATGTTCTCACAGCTGCAAGTATGTGTTATTTACCTTGCTTCTCTCAAAAGACAAAACATAGTAGCATG
>RJWM01039510.1:0-16070 GCA_004363535.1 Dasyprocta punctata
TCTTTACATCTGGTAGTGGAAGGTTGCCTTTTTCCTCTTTTTTACCAGAATAACTTAGCTATCTGTATACCTGGCTTTTCTATATATGGAATAACTTTGTCACATTCCTTTAACATATTCACTGGAATTATTTTTGGATCACACTGAAACTGTGGCTAGTTTGAAGAGAAATGGCAGCTTTAAATGTTAAAGCAATCTCTTCACAAGTATGGAGTAGCTCTATTTTTATTCATACTTCCATTAAATGTTCCCCACGGTGTATATTTTTGTTAATTCCTAAATGATTTTGTAATTTGTGTTGCCATTTGAAAGGTGTTATAAGTCATGGTTGACAGTAGAAAAGATTAAATACATGACACATAGCTTATAGGATTATTTTATATTATTCACCCAAAGAATCAAATGCAAAAGATAGTAAGAGATCTGTGTTATAAGTCATGGTGTTATAAGTCATGGTTTAAATGGAAAAGATTGAATACAGGGCACATAATTTATAAGATTGTTTTATAATATTCACCCAAAGAGTCAAATGCAAAAGATAGCGAGAGATCTGTCCACACACTAGAGACCCAAAGAATCCAGCTGAGGGCCTGGATTCCACAGCAATGCCCTTTAAGAGTCCAGTGGAAGACCGAGAGTACGTGGCAATGTTCTCTATGAATTCAGCTGGAAGCCTGGAGCCCATGACAATGTCTCATGCAAGTCTGTATAGAGGATCTGCACTGGGAAGACCCAAAGGTCAGTGGTAGAAGCTAGAAAGTCTGCACTGGTGGGATAAAGGATCTGTGTCAGCAAGCTGAGGAACCTACACGGGAGCCAGGAAGTGATGCTCAAAATAAGGACTAGAGCAACCCCAAGGAGAACCACAGACATTCTCAGCAACAGCGAGGACCCAAGCTCCTCTGATGATGAGAACACCTGAGTTCATATCCAGGAAAACCAGCCCACGATGAACTTCTTCAGGAGAATCAACAACACACCATTTTCCCCTTCAGTTTACTTTTTATGCTATTGGCAACAATCCTCAGGTGGGCCATCCACAACCAGCACCACACTGGTTCAGTTCAGCTGAGTGTTACAAGTTGACCCTTAGTTAGTCCACCACAAAAGACATTTTTTATTAGCCTAGCTGAATTCTTTTCTATCACTAGTCTCTTACTGCCAAATATTGCTGAATCTTATGTTCTTTATCCAAGATGAGTACTTTGTCTTTTGATTGATGAAAAAATATGTATACATAATATAGTTATGTTAAGGTTTATTACTGTTATATTTTACATTTTTTTCCATCTACTGTACTCTGTTCTGTGTTTTCTTTTCCCTTCCCTGCCCTCTATTGAATTGATCAAATTCTTCGCCTATTGGAAACTTATGCATTGTATTCTTCTTTTCTGATAGTTGCTCCTAACCTAATTACATTTTTCTCCCACCCATTATATTTTATAAATTAATTTTATTGATATACTTTTGATATGTGTAACAATCACATTCATCATAGGGAATTTGTACATGTTCATACAGTATCTTGACTCTTCTTGTTCCCCCATTACCCTCCCCTCCCTTCAACTCCTTTTCCCTCTTATTTACAACCACATTGTTTCCATTTTTCCTTTCCATTCTTTTTTTAATCTAATCCCTTCCTTCCCTTTCTCCTACCCCCCTCCCTTGTTCCTCTTCCAATTTGAATATTTTCTTGCTACTTCCCAATATTTGTCATCCATTTTGGTCCTTATTTACCTATCAGTTTCTGATACAAGAGAAACAATGTGATATTTACACACGTGTGAATAATTTATTTCATTTAAAATTATATTCTTAAGGTACAAACAGGACTGTGGTGAATAGTAGTAATGATAGTGGGCATCCTTGTCTTGTTGGTGATTTTAGAGTGAAAGTTTTCAGGGTTTAACCATTTAATATGAAGTTGAGTGCTGTTTATCATAGATGGTTTTTGTCAGGTTGAGATAAAAAACATCTACTCCAATTTTCACTGGAAGTTTTATGCTGAATTGGTGTTGGACTTCATCAAAAACTTCCTCTGTGTCTATTGAGATAATCATGTAGTTTTTGTCCTTGTTTGTGTTAATGTGATGCATTACATTTATTGATTTGTGTGTGTTGGACAACCCTGCATCTCTGTGATGAATTCTACTTGGTTATGATATGTAATTTTCTTGGTGATTTGCTGCATTCTGTTTCCCAGTACCTTAGTGAGGAGTTTTGTATCTATATTCATTGAGGGGATTGACCTGTTTTCCTGTTATTTGGTTGGATCTTTCTCTGGTTTTGGTATCAGGGTAATGCTTGCTTCTAGGAATTAGTTTGGGAGTACTGCTTCCCTTTTAATTTAATTAAAGAGTTAGAGGAGTAGTGGCATTAGAACTTCAATAAATTTCTTGCACAATTGGCAGTGAATTTATGTGGACCTAGACTTGTCTTTGTTGGTAGTTTTTTAATTACTTCTTCAATTTCATTAATTGATATTGGGTTATTTAAAATTTTTATATATTTCTGATTCAGCTTTAGTGATTCATATGTATGTAGAAATCTGTTCACTTCTTCACTTTCTATCTCATTAGAGTACATGTTCTCAAATTAGACATTAATGATCTTCTGGATGTCTGTAACATCCATTGTGATTTTGCCCTTTTACTCCCTAATTACTTTCTTTCTTTCTTTTTGATAAGATTGGCTAAAAGTTTGTCTACTTTAATCTTTCAAAGAACAAACTCTGATTCACTGATTCTTTTTAGTGTATTCTTAGTCTCAATTCCATTTTCTCTTTTGATCATTAAAATTTCCTCCCTTGTATGTGCTTTGGGTTTAACTCACTCTTCTTTTTCTGGGAGTTCGAGGTTCAACATTAGGTTATTTATTTGAGCTAGTGGTATTTTTCTGATGTGGTAATTCACTGCTATAAATTTCCCTCTTAGGACTGCTTTCATTGCATCACATGGTTTTCAATATGTTGTACTGGTATTATCATTTAATTGTAGAAACTGTCTAATTTCTTCTTTAATTTCACCTGTGTAGTTGATTAAGAGGATGTTATTTAATTTCTATGTGTTTGTGCAGTTTTGTGGCTTCTTTTGCTATTGGTTTCCAATTTCATTGCACTATGATCTGATAGTACGCATGGAATAATTTCAATTCCTTTGCATTTACTCAACTATGTTCTATAAACTAGTATGTGACCTATTTTGGAGAAAGATCTATATTGACATAAGAATGCATATTCTGATGTTATGGAGTAGAACACTCTGTAGATGTCCACTAAGTCCATTTCTTCAAAGGTTTGAGTCAGCTTTGGTATTTCTTTGTTGATTTTTGTCTAGTTGATTTGTGACACTGGGGTATCAAGGTCCCTATTATAAATGTAGCAATGTTTATCTGATATCAATCATATTTGTTTATGCTGCTGGGTAGACTGGTATTTGGTGCACATATATTTATGATTGTTATCTCTTCCTCTTGGACTGTTCCCTTAAGAAGTGTGTAGTGACCTTCTTTGTCTTTCTTGATCAGTTTTAGCTTGAAATTCACTTTGTCTGCAAAAAGAATAGTTACACATTCTTTTTATGGGTTCCTGCCACATGGAATATTGTTTTCCATCTTTTAACTTTCAGTCTATGAATTTCTTTTTGAGTTAAATATGTTTCTTGTATACAGCATATTGTTGGATCTTGTTTCTTTATTCATTTTGCAAATCCATTTCTTTTAATTAGTAATTTGAGATTATTTACATTGATAGTTATAACTGATATGTATTGACTTATCCTTGTCATATTATTTTCCTGTTGTTGGTTTATTTTCTTTCCCCACTGTTTAATTGCTTAGATTCATTCTATCAGGATTCATGCAATTGTCTTACCTTTTTCTAGAATACCCTTCAGAACATTTTGGAGTGCTGGTCTGGTGATCATGAATTTCTTCAGGTGTTCTTTATCATGGAGGTATCTTATTTCTCCATTGACTTTACAAGACCATTTCTCAAGGAACATCAATCTGGGTTGGAAGTTGTGTTCTTTTAGGTCTTGAAATACTTATTCCAAGCTCTCTTTGACTGAAGGATTTGTATTGAAAAGTCTGCTGCACTTCTGATGGGCTTTCCTTTAGAGGTGTTTTGTTTCTTTTCTCTAACTACTTTGAATATTCTGTTCTTGTATTGAATTTCTGATCTCTTGACTGTTATATACTTTGGTGTAGTTTTTTCTGATCTTGGTTAATTGGAGTTCTACATGCTTCACTTATATATATGCCAAATCCTTTTCACTTGCTTGGGAAGTTTTCTTCCTGGCAGGTGCTTGCACTGCTGAGCTATATCCCTGGCCCCAGAAGTTTTTTTTCCATTACTTCTGTGAACAGGTTTTTTGTGTCTTTAGTCCTATCTTCTGGGTTTTTTTACTGATTCCTATCAATCTTGTGTTGCTTTCCTTTCATCATCTAGCAACTGTTGGATTGATTTTTTTGTGGTACTTTGATATTTTTATGAAGTCTTTCATTTGGTGATCACTAACTGCAAACATGTCTTCAAGATCTGATATTCTATTCTCACTTTGGTTGATTCTGCTGCTATGCTTTCAATACAAGTTTTAATCTTCTTGATATCTGTTGAAATCTGTTTTAGAGAATCCAATTCTTTCCCGTGTTTGGTATTCAGTTTCCATCACTTTCCTAAGCTCTTGTATTTTTTTAATCTGGATCTATTCTAGATTCTCAAACCATGTCCTTAATTGTGATCATCATACCTTTAGTTATCTGTGTAATTATTTCTGATTTGGTTTTTTTCTAGAGATTTATTTATATGCTTTGTTACATACACTGCTACCATTTCAGGAAGTTCAACTGGCTGATTTCTTCCACTTCAGTGCTATATTTGCCTTCAGTGAGCTGGAGATCTGAGGTTGTATCTTGCTCCCATGTCTTCTCATTTTCTATTTTTTTAAATTTGTTTTCTGCATTGATGCTTGTACACTGCCTATGGGAGATACCTTTATTACTAGTATTGAGACCTCATTAGGACATGGTTATTCTTCAGAAATGTCTTCTAAGTGTAGCTAGATTGGGGTTTTTGAGTATGTTCCAAGATCCTGCCTCCTTAATTCATTTGGGATGAGACATTGCTGCCTATTTGGCCTAGCACAAGTTCTTTGGTATTGTTTATGACTCCACCCCCACCCCCAGACAACCTCAGTATTGGCATACAGGAAAGAACAACTGATCACAACAACTATGTCACCTTGGCTAAAGTAGTACAAACAGCTACAATAGCATCAGTAACAATCTATAAAATGACAAACTGTGGTAACTGTTAATTTGTCACCTTTAACCATAGGTACAAATTTATAGTTATGTAACAAAATCGGAAACAAAATTTAAAAAATTATATATAGTAAATATCCCCTCAGTAGAATAATTTTGCCTTCATGGAAGAAAATTTAAAAGGAACATGCACAAAAAATAGAGAAATAGAAGAAGAGAAAGAGGTTGAAGGACAAATGAAGATTATCTAAGCTTTAGGAAACTGGATGAAGAAGACAGGAGGGAAAGAAATAAGGAAAGAACAAAATATAAAAACTATAAAAAACAGAAAAAAACTAAAAAACAATGCTAGGACTCATGTTTAAAAAGACCAAAAAAAGCAAACAAAACAGAAAAAACAGAGATTTCTCTGTGATTTCAAGTCTGTGGTTGTCTTCTGAGGTCTACAATTTTATGGTAGTGTTCAATTCAGGGGGTGTCTCTTCTGTCACTGGTAGATAAAGAAGGCAGAAAGCCCAGCTCCACGCTGGATGATCCCTGCAAGCCCGCAGTAGGAAGAGGGCAGGATACCAACTCTAGTGCTTCCAACTCCCAGAAGTTCAGGTTGACCCTAGGTTTTGGTTGTGGGATTGGGGCCTGAGTTGTTCACTCAGTGTCTCTTGCTGGCCTGACGTTGGCTCCCTGACTCTGAATATCTCCCAGGGCTATCCCTCACCCTGTCACTGGTAGCCCAGATTTTAATCAACCCACTGCTGTTCCAAGCCTTAGCCTCTCCCTAAAATGTTGTTTTGCCAAGTATCCTCTCTGGGGGACTAAGACTGGAGTCACTAATCAGCTGTTGTAGCTCACAGAAACCACTTCACCCTTTCACTGGAGCATTTCTCCCTGGAGACCTCTAGAGTCACTACCCTTACTGTGTGTTATGGTTTGTGTCTAGATGTCCTCTGAAAGTCTCATGTGGACATAGGTGGGGCTTTTTCAGAGGTGACTGAATCTAGAGTCTCTGATGCTGGGATTAATGGTGTGTGACTACTAAATCAGTACAATGATTGGTTTGGCAATACTCTAATCCCAGTATCCCAGATACAGCATAAAGGACAGAAAGAGGTTTGTCTTACCCTTTCCTTGCTTGCTTTTGCTGTCATCTGCTTGCCATAAACTGGTTCCCTTTTCCAATGCTTTTCTTCCAATCCACCCTTAAAACCTGCCCATTATGGGCTAACCTCTAGAAACTATGAGCTTAGTAAACCTTTCCCTCTTTAACTTTGGTTGTCAGGTATTTTGTCTCAGCAACAAGAGAAAAGTAATTAAGACACTGTATCACTGTAGATCTGAAACTCCTCTTCCATGCTGTGAGCCCAGAGTCAGGAAGAAAGTGTAGTTTGCCACCTCTTATTTCTGCATTGAGGGCTGTCTCTTCACTTTCCCTGTGGGTTCCAATCCTTCTGTTAGATTATTCCTAGGTCCTGGGGTCCCATGTCCCTACTTCTTTTCTTCTCCAAGTTGTTATATTCTAGTGTCTGTATTCTGAATCTCAGAGAGGCTAATTTGCTGCTATTTACCACTCTACTATCTTCCCTGAAGTTCTCCCACTCATTTCTTAAACTTATTGACACATCTTGCACTGAGCATAAAAAGTGCATCGACACTCCCTTCTCCACTTCTGTCCTCAGTCTCCCCTCCTGGCCCATAGTCATGAGGCTCATTATGTTTCACATTTTAGTTCTGTATTATTACAAACATCGATGATGGGGACAACACATCAGTGACTCTTCTGGAGGTGGATGACTTCAAAGATGCTTCCCTGGGCTCTTCTTTCTTTAATCAAATAAACTTGAAAGTATGTGTACTGGACATAAACTGCTTTCTCCTGGTAGAGCATGGTATAGTTGTTGACTCACAGCAACTAACAAAAATAACCTTTACCACATGAATGAATATCAAATCACCACTAACAATAGTCTTAGAAACCTCACTGATGGGAAGGAAATATTTCACCATTCCCAGGAGACAAGCAATCCTACTTCAATACTTGAATATATCCAGGGTTCCTGGTAGTCTCAAGAGAAAACAAGAGCTATTCTGCTAAATGACCACCACTGCCTAAAAACTCATGAACCCTTTCCTAATGCTCCTATTTACAGTTCTTTGGTCAACTTATCTATTTAACCTAGTCCTTCCCTTCTATGGACTGTTTAAATCTTCTTAGCCATTTCTTCCTATAGACTCTTTAAATTTCCTTAAATCATCACATAGCTGAATGTTGCCAAGTTTCACAAAGTCTTTGGACAGAAATAAGATTAAATTAAATGAATGATCAGGCTCTTCTGATTGCTGGACCTCCCTGTTTATCTGCAAGAGATCAGCCCTCTGCCTTGGTCTTCCCCATGTACTTCCAAGACATCACAGATGTGTATCACCTATTTCCCTACCTACTGTTCCCTAGACCAGCTGAGTAAGACACAGTATGCTTTCTCTTTCACAACCAGGGTGATGTCACATCCACCTTGATGGAAACTCACTAGATGTCAATGGAAGGACCAAAAGGACACTCTTCATCTTCATCTTTCAAGTAATTTATCAAAAGAACCCCTTAAGCTCTCCTCTCTCTTTGGGACTCAGATCTCTTGGCCCTTGGAAACAGACTAAGAAGCACTAAGGTAGCTGCAATCACCATCTCTCCTCTCAGAGATAAGCATACAAAAATCTTTATGCAAACTTCAACTTTGTGGACTTCTGTTATATAAATAAAGTCACAGACACTAAGTCATGGAAAGAGACATGGCAGAGGCATAGTTCAGACATAATCAAGCCCCGAATCTTGGTTGGACCATATCCTATATGGATTATTCTTATTGTAATTTCTTTTTCATAAAAAAATTATGAATAATTTAAAATGCTCATTTTATTTAGTGAATATTGAGGTGTCAAAATGTCATCGAGATAGGAAAGTGTCTCATGAATTACCTGTATACTGATTCATTAAAAAACAACTGTACCAGGATTGCACCATTTTTTTTATTTCAAAGCCGTGGTGACCATTAGCTCTGCTCATCCAGATACATGGTGAGATTGTTCTTCCCTGTCATTGTGAAGCTTGCCATATCTATGTGACTTGGTTTGGCCAATAGAAGGCACAAGAAAAATGATGAGTGCTATTTCCAGAAATTTCTGATTTACAATGTGAGACATGCAGTACTTACTTTTCTCTACCATGAAACTTATGACATGCCATAAGAAAACTCACAGCAGCCTACATTTCAAAATTACACAAAGAACAATCATCTCTGACCCTTATAGGACACAACATATTTGGGAAACAAAATTTTAATATTTTTTTACTGAGATTTGGGGGAAGTTTGTTACCATGTAAAACTTTACCCATCCTGACTAGTACAAAGGGCAAAGTATACTTGAAATTTACTTAGGATCTATAAATTCAGGGCTTCTGCCTGGTACATCCAGGTGGCATCATTTATACTATATTCTATGGGAACTGCACGTAGCAGAACCAGTCATTCTCTATTCTGTGTTCCTGGAATTAAGCAGTACTTTTACCCTAAATTAATATGTATTTATATTTCCTGAAGTCTCTATTAAGAGTATCTCTGAGTGGGGCATTCTTATTGGGGCATAGTAGTTTGGGGCCTGCAGAAAAAAGATTGTAATTTATACATACTTTTTGAAAGATGTTTCTTCATAGTGGCCTCAGGATACCATGTTTTCCCATAAAGGAATAGTTCTCACCCAGGGGCTGGGAGCAGTATCAATTTTGCCCCCCAGAAGACATTGGCAAATGTCTGGAGCCATTTTTGATTGTCTTCATTGGGGCATGACCTGATAGTATTTAGTACATAGATGTCAGGAATGGTGGGGAGCTTCCTTCCAAGTGTTGAAGTATTCCAAGGCAATGAATTATCTTGCCCAATACGTTATTAATGGTTACTGTGGAGAAAACTTACCTGAAGGAAAGACCCAAAGGAAATGTAACAGTCATCCTCAGGGAGATCATTTTCATTTTATACTAACCAAGTGCTCGCCTTCATTAAGAATAGAAAGGAGAAAAATGATGAATGATAGAAAGGTCAAAGAGATGCGAGAGGGGCCATAATTTTCTGCTCCTTCCACAAAGCCTCATGCCTTTCTTCCTAAAAGTACAGTATGAAAGAGCAAAGATTGACCAGTCTCACATCTGTCTCCATCCGTGGCCACCACACATTGCTTAAAGCCCTCAGTAGGCCACAAGTTGTTTGTTTTTAACTAATGTGCTTTTACTGAAGTAAAACTGACATCAAAGAAAATTAGCAATTTCAAATTGCCACTCAGTGACATTAAGTACATTCCCAGTGTTGTTCACCTATCAGCACTAATTCTAGAACTTTCCTTCACTCCAAAAGGAATCCAATGCCCATAAAGCAGTCACTTCCCATTCCACCAGCCCCCAGTCCCTGACAACCACTAATCTTTCTGTGACTATGAATTTACTTGTTCTTTGTTTTCCATTTCAGAGACAAAAATACATCACTTTCATTTATTTCAGAAATAAAAATACTTTGTCAAAAAACAAAAAATTTCTGATCATATACCAGATGTCAATTTTTTTTGCAAAAAATGTACAAAAAAATTATAAATAAAACAATAAAACAGACAAGCAGGTTTAGCAAGGTCATGGTACAAGATCACAACGTCATATACAGAAATCTAGTGTTGGCCTATATATATGCAATGAACAATTCAAAAGTAGAATTGTAAGGCCCAAGTTACAACTTCACAAAAAAGCTTAAAATAACATTACTGTATTAAACTACCAAAATATATTCATTATCTTATCCTAAAAACTAGAATAACTGATCAAAAGTACTTAAATACAACCTAAATAAGTGGAGAGACTATGTATGTGAATTGGACATTCACCTATTCTTGACTTTTTATGTACATGAAATCATTCAATATGTAGCCTGTTTCTTGTGTCTTTCACCTAACATGTCATAGTATGCATCAATACTTCATTCCTCTTCATGATTGAATAAAATTCCTTTGTATGAATTTGCTACATTTTGCTTCATTCATCTGTTGTTGGATATTTTGGATATTTATATTTTATGGCTATTATAAATACTACTGCTATGAACATGCATGACTGTTTCTATTTAAACATGTGTTTTCAGTTCTTTAGATCTGTACCAAGAAGTGGAATTCCTGGGTCAGATGCTAATTCTGTGTTAAACTGTTTGGGAAACTTCTAAACTATTTTCTACATTGGTTGAACTATCTTATAACTCCCCAGCAATACATGAAGGTTTTAATTTTTCCATATCCTGACAAATGTATACTGTTTTTCATTTATCATTGTTGTTTTGTTGTTGTTGTCATTGTCATTGTTGTTGCTGTTGTAGTTGTTACAGCCATCCGGGTAAATATGGAATAATTTCTTATTGTAGTTTCAATATACATTTATTTATTTGTTTGATTTACGTGTTTATTTATCTATTTATTTATTTAGGTACTGAGAATTGAACTCACCCTTACCCTCTCTCCCTGTTCTGATGGGCCTCTAATCTATAGAAATGAGAACAAGATGGCAGTTTCAAAGGGCTCTCTTAGCTGATGAGATTCAGAAGAGCTAAACCTTTAGCAGATTTGTCCTTATTTTGCCTTTGGTCACAATCTGCTTTCCACTATTTTTCAAATCCAGTCCCGAAAGTTGGAATCAAAAGATTTGCCCTGCATTTTTTAAACTATTTTAATTAAATATCCACAGAGTTTTTTTTTATTATGGAAATTTTTATTTCCTCACTACAATTACCGTGATCAATAGTGAGCCTTAGCGCATCACTATCAATAAAAGTGGTCAGAAATATTTGCTCTTTTAACATGATCTCATTTATTCTTCTTAAAAACCTGTGAGGTATCCATGACCCTTCCAGTCTACAGATGAGTAGGTTAAGGCACAAAGAAATTAGACGACTTGCCCAAGTTCAGACTATTCATAAATGACAAAGCCAGTGTTTCATTTTAGTTTCTTACTTTTAAAGCACCTGACATATTTGAGACAGAATCTTGCTACGTGCGGTTCAGACTGGCCTTGAGCTCACTTTGTAGGCCAGGCTGGTCTCCGACTTGCAACCATCCTCCTGTCTCAGCCTCCTGGGTGCTAGGGTTACAGTTGTGCATCACCATACCCAACTGATTCCTGACATATTTTAATGATAAGAGCAATACAAAAATTATGACATAGGAACTTATTACATATTATTAATGAGATAGAGTTGCTCATCAATTCTATTTTCTAGAAAGTTAGTTAATAGTTAAATTTTGATGACAGAGCTCTCTGCCTTAGTTTCCAATTCTCTTAACATTTTTCATATTTAATTTTTGGACACCAATCTCTTGGCAACTGATCTAAACAAAATTTCAAACCCAAACTGTACTCTCAATGAAATGACTGCTTTTCCCAAAATAGTCCATGGGCAAACTGTTACACATTGTGCTCAATGACTAGGAACACAGCTGGCGAAAAGCCTCATCTAAAGTTTTTCTATTTGCTGCGATGGTTTCATGCTTGATCCTGGTGGATTGCTCTTAATAATTTAGTCATGCACTTCTCCAAAGTATATTGCTTCCACAATGCTAATTTAAACCATGTCGGGGTGCTTGCAAGATGACTGACAATGGCTTAAAAAAATGATTTTAAATTCATTCTTCAAATCAAATGTGTACTATTTATTCATCTGTGAACCTTTGCTTGTGTTGCTAGTTAAAATTTTCTTTCTCTTTTCTCTTCTTCTATCTTCCCACTCCTTTCTCAATTCCTCCCCTCTTTTTTCTATTTCTTGTTCTTTTGTCTCTCATGTGTGTGCCTGCATATGCATGCACACATGCGCACACACACATACAGACACACACACACACATTGGATAATTTCCAAGTGTCTAACATACACTTTACTGAAACAGGCTGCATGGACCACACACACAATAGCAAATGGCCTAAATAAGTCAGATGCATAAGCAACAGCCACTTGAGTGCTGAGAATGTTTAAACTTCAGGGAAAAAACAATAAATTAAAGCATAGACTTTCTTCTCAAGTGATTCTTTTTTGAGGCTTCTGCTCTGAATTAGAAGGAGGTTGGGCCAGGATGGTGTACATATCTGAGGCCCACCCTGAACTCACTCTTTTCTCAGGACAGGCAAATGGCCCATGGAGAGGGAAAGCCCTGGGACAAAGACAGTCCCTACTGTGGAATAAAATGAAGGACCACAGCTTGGGCTATGCTGTCTTCCAATTTTTCAGGGTAGCCTTTGATGAATAGAAACCTGAGGCTTAAGCTCACTCGTCTTGTAGGATTTCAAAGCTGACCTTGCCTGCTGGCCTCATCAGCCAGCAACAGATACACAGACACAGCCAAGAGTTGGCATTTGAAGCAATAAGTAGACAGACACCACATTCTTCCTACCACACAACCCAAAATCACCACGTTGGTCTCCAAGATCCACAGGGCCCAAGGCCTGTCTAGCTTTCCAAGTCCTACCTGCCCACAGTGCCTCAGTCAGCCTTGGATCTGTCTCATCCTCTTTTCCAAGTGAGCTGTGCTGTGGGCCCTCCTCCCAGCCAAGGCCTCCGCATGAAATTCTTCTCAAGATCATCCCAGGGCCAGTTCCTTCTCTTTACTTGCCTCAGTTTAAATGTCACCTACTCTGAAGCTTTCTATGCTCTCTGGCATAGACTAGATGATACGTCCCAATTCTTGTCTCTGGGAATAGTATTACACAACCACACCCCCACCAAGTGTCCTTGCAGCACCTGTCAATGTGAGTGAGGCCACTTTTCCCCATCTACATCAGTCATAGGACCCACTTTGGCTGGAGACACATGAGCATCAGTGAGAGAAAGCCAAGTCTGAGCTGATGTGCCCAAAACTATCACTGGCCTCCACTCAACTGTTTGCTCTGCTGAGACCCTCTGTGAGAACTACCTGCCCCGATATCACCCATCACCATTTGTTTAAGGCACATGTTGAACTCACAAATCAGTGAGGAATTTCCAAGCAAGGTTGTTGTCACAAATCACTGAGATTTCTCTTTCCTTCTTTTTTATCTTTCTTCATTCATTCATTGGTTTATTTTATAGTACTTTTTACTTTTTGCTTTTTATTTTTTACTTTGAGAGTGGGTCTCACTAAGTTGCACAGGCTAGATTTGATCTTGCAATCTTCCTACCTGGTCTTTTAAGTAGCTGGGATTTCAGGCATGCATCACCACCCCTGGCTGCCACTGAGAGGTTAATGTTATCTCTTACACAGCCAGAAAACTAGTACCCTGTAAAATCTAAACTAGCCCCTTCAGGTTCTGTTATTTTGTTTTGTTTTTGTAATGAGTCATCTATTCCTAGCAGAGTTTCTGATGTATTTGTTTATTACCCATTTTCTTCAACTATAATGGGCATTATAGCTGATGTCATGAGAGCATTGCATCCTAAAACAGTGCCTGGCTCTGTACCCAGTGAATATTTGTTACATGAATAAATGAGATTCTGGATTTCACCTTTGGAGGAATTCGTATATTTTCTAGCATGAAGACCCAAACATTTGGGTCCTAAAGCAAAAGCACTGTTTTTTAAGTTAAAAAGATCATCAGACATAAAAGATAGTATCAGTATCTGAGCAAACTGCATCAGAACTGTGATTCTGCCAAGAAGCTAATAAGAACTAGTTAAGTTCCTGTCCCCATAATGGGAAAATAATAAGTGACACAAGGGCTCAGATTACCAAGATGACAAGCATGATGGAAGGGGAGGTAATGGTGGAGGTGGTGAGGGTGGTGATTATGATGGAGGTGATGTTCATAGTGATGATGACAATCAACAGAGGCAATGATGATGATGATGGAGATAAAGATGTTTGTAATGATTATGATAATGGAGGTGATGGTGATGGTAGCAATGATGATGATGATGGAGGTAGAAATGAAGGAGGTGGCTCTTCAGACCAAGTGTTTCAACCCAGTTATCTGGGATGGCACCACCATACCCTCCACATCATGCAGAAGAAATTAGTATTCACTGCTTGCTTGTGTAAGGAGACTTCTGCTCAATCTATAAAACCAATTCCTTCTGTGGCAGTGGGATAATTGTAGGCATGGTCCTTGTGCTCACAGAGGTCATGGGTTGATGGAGAGAGATTCAATTTACACAGTATCACACCAATAAACATTTCAAATTATAATCCTGAGAAAGGCTACAAGAGAGTCTGGAGGGGAGGCATCAAAACTGACAGGAGAGGTACACTGAGCAGGGGTGAAGCAGGAGATACACATCAAGAACATGATGAAGTCCCAAGCAAGGGGGCAAAAGTATTCCATACAGCAGGAATGGGCAGAGTCCAGGGTGTGAGGACCAGACAGAGACCAGCTTGATGGAGTAGAAGGAACACAGGGAGTGTGACCTACCATGAGCCCACAGCAGAGAGCAGGGCCCTAGCTCAACAAGGTCCTTAGGCCAAGTCAAGGAATTCCATTTTACCCAAAATAAAAAAAAAAAACACCTGGAAGATTCGGGGGTGGAGTCACCGGAGCAGATTCACCTTTTAAAAGGAGCCTTCTGCTGCTGTGTGGTGGGTCAGAGCAGAAGGAAGATTCCTCCAGAACTGCTTTGCATGGGTAGGTTGCAGTGGATGTATGAGGACTGTAAAATGCAGGGGTTAATACAGTGCTGGGTTAAATCTGGTTGGAGGTGACTGGGAGAAAGTGTCAGCCATGAATTCCCTGTCTCCTGGCTTCATGCAGTAGGAAGTGAGGGTACACAAACTAAGAGAGAAAACTCCAGATGAACATCAGGTTTGGGGAGTGACAATCCATTCAGACAAGTGGAATTTGAATTTTCTTCTAGAGACAGATGAGACACTATCAATAGATAGTTAAGAGATCCAGGTAATATCAGCCTTGACTCAGAGGAGCTGTGGCATGAATGAGAAGCTGCAGGAAGTGGGTAGGAGTGAGGGGTAAGTGAATATGACTCCATCTTTTCAAACTCAACACCTGAGATGAGACTCTTTGGAGTCAGGGAGTCTGGGCAGTGCAGAGTTGAGGCCTGGGACCTCAGGAAAGGAAACCTAGGGTCACTCCAATCATACACACCCATCACACACTGGAGAATCATCTTCATTTGTTTTCAGTTGTAAAGTACTAATAATAAACCTTTCAAGAACAGAAACAGCTCTAAATGAGACCTATTTGTCTCTAAATAAGCTCTAAATAGGTCCCAGCCTGATTTCCTGGTTAGAAGAAGTCAGTGCACACTACCTTGGGAAAGTCTCTTAGAACAGAAAAGTTCCTTCCACTACCAGAGATGTTTAGTGTCCAAATATGGCAACTATAGATATTGGCTCAAGTCCCACTGCGGTGTCAGGTGCTGATATTCTACCCTGAGGAGGATATGTCACTACAAGCTTTCCTCCTAGGGACCAGGGTTCCTGGAGAAGAAGAGCAGCTAGGAAGAATGATGCTGGAGAAAGCTGGCAGATAAAATAAGCTGTGAATTCAGACTGTGAAGACTGCATTCAAGTTCGGTTCTGGTCACTTGATATTTGTGTGCTGTGATCTGTCCGTTGGTGACATTCAAGGACTGTAGTGTCCGCATCTATAGAATGCAGTGAGCACTATTTCCTCTGAAGGCTGGCAAGGGCCTCATATGAACAGTAGCCACGACAACTCCAACAGACAGTGGCCAGCACTGGGACCAGAGCTGCTCAGCCTGCAGGGTGGGCATAGCCACTTGGCAGGAGCTGTCCCTTCAGCCCTAGGTCTTCAGA
>RJWM01039511.1:0-16059 GCA_004363535.1 Dasyprocta punctata
TGAATGTTCTTGTAGTTTATTTCAAATTACAATTTGAAATTAACATGAAAATATTCCCAATAAAATCCACTCTGAATCTAGCCTTTTTTCCCCTTTAGTGATGCAATTCTGGCAACTTGTGTATAAAGTTGATGCTGGCACAAAACCCGAAAGTTCAAGTCAAATGGATTTTGGTATTTCTAAACTGTTTCTTTAGATGAAAAATGGCTGGCAATTTGAGAAACTATATATTGACTACATTAAATGATGATAAATGCTCTGAGTAATAACAGTTTTATGCCTTCTGTGTTGCTCCCAAAAGATTTCAAGTTTACACCTTCCTTTACCTATTCCTGATAGCTTAAATCTGCTGCTGTCAGCAAAAATGAAGTGTGTTTAGAGACATTTATGTTCCCACTGTAAATTATGTCACATTAATATACTACTCTGTGCTACTAGAAAGTATTTGCACACACAGTGAAGGCATTGCTACTTTAAGTTTGAACTGCTAATAGTATTTACTGAGTTTGACCTTAAAAAATAAAATAAATAAACTAAAAATAGGAGAAAAATATGGACAAAAGATTCTCCATATTATCCTTCCGTGTAATAGGGAAAAACAACAGTAAATTAACTATTAATATTTTCTTAGAGCAAAGTTCTGCTATATTACTACTATGCTGCTACTTCAACAGGTAATTCCCTAATTATAAACCACTTGCTTATTCTAGAAAGTCAAATTCATTAGGAAAGAGTTAAAAATAAAATGGTTTGAGAAACTGAAATATAGATATCATATTCGTTAATGAAGTTTCTATGTATGTGAATGAATATATGGACAAATTGAAACTACTTTAATTCAAATAACAGCTAAAATAAGCCAAATGATTCATAAGATCAACTTCTCATGAACCCTTAATTTCTCAACAAGAGTTATCACTCATTTATGGCAGCACTTAGGATTGAACTCAAACCTTAGCATAAGATATATCCAAACATTTATTTATTTATTTATTTGACTAGGTCTAACTAAGCTAAACTGTCCACGATGAGCTCCAACTGCGGTACTCCTGCCTCAACCTCCTAGAGTACTGGAATAACAGACATGTGGTTACATGCCCAGTTCGGCATAAATTATAAATGACAATTAACTAAAATACTACCTGCGCTGTTAGAAGTTATGCAAATATGTTTTGCATCAAATTTTTTTCTTTGCATACATATTGCTTATAAAATTTGTGTGTATACATACCACAATGACATAGTGGCATATTTACAGTATTAATATATACTTAGAATATTAACTTAGAAATCAATTAGAAAATTGCTTGATAATTCTTATTAATAATAGTTTTTCTAAATAAATCTTAAGCATGATCAGTTTTTGATTAATAAAATTCAATTAAACACTTATGGTTATTATACTTTATATACTTTTTGGAATGGAGCATAATAGAAATAATAGACAAAAATGCATACACAAATAATGCACAATGCATAGCACAAAATAATATATATAAATAAAGAAATCTAGGCAATTTTTTCCTAAGTAATATAAACTCCATGTTAGCTGAGATATTCCCATATATACTATTACATCTGTATGGTGTAACTTACAACTTCTAGTAGTTGTTCAAAATATTTAAGTTATATTGCAATTGTTTTAGAAAGCTATGTTCTTATTTTCTAAAGCCATCACAAATAGGATGTATTTGGAATTACTGAACAATTGTACACAGTAACTCATTTCACACTTAGATTTATAAAATTTCAGACTGTAAAACTCAAAGTATAAAATATCTTTCAATAGTCATTTAAGATATATTAGCTAATTTTAGAATTTTGAATAACTTACTGGTCTGAGACAAAAAATACAAATATGCTGTACTGTTTATGTTTGAATCATGCTATGGAATTAATATTTTTCTGCAAACAAAATATGCATATGTAGCTTAATTACAATGCAATAACTGTCATTAATTAATTATTGGTAAATTTGACCTATTGTATAGTTTCAGTATAACAAATTTTTCCACTGAGTATCAATGTGTAAATTAAAATTACTGTGGAGATTATTGAGTATTTTTCAGGAATAGGACTAAAATGTTCAACATTATTTTTTTTCAGAAACTAAAGTAATTTTGAATTACCAAGATAATGAATTTATATAAATCATGACATATTTATTTATTCAAGCAGTATTTACTGAATGTATCCTGTGAAGATAGAGAAAGAATGTATAAGGAATAAAAAAAATACTTGTAGTCAGGGACTGAAAAGAGAACAAGACAATACAGGACACATGATTTATAGTATTATTTATAATGGTCACCAAAGGAGTCAAATACAAAGAAAGTGCAGGAAATCTGTCCACACACCAAAGACCTAAAGAATCCAGCTGAGGACCTGGATCCCATGGCAATGTCCAGCACAGGTTCAGCTGAATTTCTAGACCCCCTGACAATGTCCCCCACAAGTCCAGCTGGAAGCCCAGAACCCACAACAATGACTCATGAAAGTCTGTTTCATGGATCTGCTCTGGGAAGACCTCGAGGTCAGCAGTGCAAGTTAGAAAGTGTGCCAGTGTGATGAAGGAGCTATACGAGTAAGCTGAGGGTTCTGCACTGGAGCCAGGAAACAACACTCAAAGTAAGGATCCAGGGTCCCCCTGAAAAGTACCACAGCCATCCTCAGTGACAATGAGGTCCCAAGCTCTCTGATGATAACAGCCATGTTCTTATCAGGAAGCCAGTATGACAAGCTTCTCCCAGAGATTGAGCAGCACACCATCTTTCCTTCTAGAGCCAGGAAGCAATGCTCAACGTAAGGACCAGAATTTCCCCAAAGTGAACCACAGCCATTCTCAGCAACAACAAGGTCCTGAGTTCCTCTGATGATGAGAACAGCCAGGTTCATATTAGGGAAGAAGCTCCACAAGCTCCTCTGGAGAAACCCACTGCAACAGGAGAAACAACAGCACCAAAAAATACCACTGAACTCTTGCTCTCCTGGTCTTCCTTTTTGCTGGCAACCATCCTCAGATGGGCCATCTACACTCAGCACCATGCTGATTCAGTTCAGCTGGTGTTTAAATTGACCATCTGTATATATGTATATGTAAGATAACTAAAGCGAATATACTGCTGAATGTATTGATTATTTAGAGAGAACAATTGATACTCATATGGTTAGATCAATTTTACATGTCTATATCTGTTAACGTAAAAGACCATTTTGAAGATAACGATATGCAATATTGCAACCATTGTCAAGTTTCCATCATCCTGTTTTGTAAATCTGTAATGTTACTGTTGTGCATTTACTCTAGTCATTTGGTTGTCTCTTTTGCTATTTGTCTTTCTTATATGTGTCTTTTTTCTTTCTCTTAAATAAAAAATAAGTAAATAAATAAATAAACCATAAGTTTTCAATTCACCACAATACTTCACAGGTAAAATGTCTAATAATAACTGAAAAAAGTTTGTATGTTGAATATAAAACTTTTTAATGGATATGAATATGTGAACTGATTTTTCAATGTGCAATGCAAATCTTAGTCAATTTTGACAAAATGCTACAGTAAAAAAAAAAACTAGTTGAAAAAGTTGAAAGAAGTTCACTAAAACCTTGTATTGAGTTATCATATCTAGAGTATTTACATAAAACTGTATAAAAGGATGAGGATCTTCAATTTAAACTAGTAATAAAACAGTGAGACATTTCCACTTTTAAATTATGACCACATAATTATAACACTAATAACACTAGATTACTAGATCACTATTTTAGAATAAACTTGTTAATTTATCCAAAAACTATACTGTAATCAAAACTAGCCTTGTCTTTTAGATAAATTTTGGGCAAATTGATATCATAGTAATGACTTTCTCAATATATACCTATGTTATATTTCTACATTAAGTTAAAGCTCTTAAACTTCCTCTCAGTAATATTTGAATATTTATCTGCACAGAAGTCTTAACTTTCTTTATATGTATTTGCAAATCTTTGATTTTAATTTATGGTATTATCAGTGATTTTACATATATATGCTCATATGTATATAATTTGATGTTTTATTTGATGCAATAGATATATCTGATTATTAGATTATCTAGAAATCAAATATTATTTATATTGAGCTTGCATTTCACAAATATATTAAATTTCTCATTAATATCAATATTTTTTTTCTGTAGAATATGTATGATTTTCTGCATATATGCATAAAATATCTCTTATACATTTACACAAAATGCCTCATTTTCCTTGTTGATCTTACATTTTGCTTGTTATTTTAAGTTACCATGAAAGAGGGGAAAAGCTCCTGATGCTCTCCTTTCTCCCTGTGCCAGAAGGAGGTGGAGGCACGGGCTGACTGGCAGTGTGCTCCTCTCCTAACTCCCTTGTCTCCCCTTTGCTCCATTATGGACTAAGACAATTTGCTGTATGTGTCCTTTCTGGCTATCTAGCAACTTCTTCCCTCACTACCAGACTAACACTTTATACCCAACATGAGTGTAGCCAGACAGGCAGTGTGGTATCCCTCCCCAACTCTCACCGCTTCAAACTATATTTCACTTTTTTGAAAAAGGAGAGCGGGTTGGAGTGATTGTGATCAGAAGGGGAGGGATCTGGATCCCATATTTTCATACCCGACATTCATAGAAAACCTTGCAAAAGATTCCCTGGTTTCTGCCTTCACTATCACTGAGACAGGCCTGAAAGCTGCAACGTAAGTAGCAGGTCCCAGGCACTTCTCAGGTTTTTGGACAGTAGGGCTTCCTGTTGTGTACTGGCTCCCCTGTGCTGTAGCACAGGCCCTGTTAAAGACTTCAATGCTCCTATTAACCTGTTATATTTCTTAGATAGTGTGGTCTCAGCAAGTCTACAGATCTACTCTGAGTAATGTGGACAGAGTGATTGATTTCCAAAGAAATTTGAATACTCAGAACTGTTAACCCTAGTGAGCTCCAGGGACCAGCAGCCAATGAAGCCAAGCAGTATAACCTAGCACCCAGTAGGTGTGATCCACAGTGTCCAACACAAGCTGCAAGGTGGTGCTAGAGACCAGCAGTGGGGTGTGTCAACTGTTTTCATCCAGCATTACCTGTTGTACATCAGGACTGCTAGCAGAGCTGTATATTGCTGATAAACGATTTCCATCAGAATCATGCAGAAGAACCCTAAGATAATTGGCAACAATCACATATTCATAGACCACAGTAAATTGTTAAATAGTATTTGAGATATCAGGTACTTCTGGGGATTTAACTCAGTGACATAAGCATCTGCCTGGCAGGTGTGAAGTTGTGAGTTCGAATCCTGATACCAAAAAAAAAAGAGAGAGAGAGAGAGCAAGGTATCAGGTATTCTGATCTTAAACTTCATTCAAGAACGAAATTGTCAGAAAGTTTTCAGTTTTTAAAATTATTATGCTAGATATAAAAATTATTTCAAATATATCTTTCATTATATAAGGAAAATTCCACTTGTTTATAATTTAATATGAGTTACTATTTTTATCATGAGTAGATAAGAATTTGTTCAATGGCAGTTTATCCTATGCTGTAATAGTAAAGATTCTCTACTTTCATTTATTTTATTGGTTTATATATTTATTTCCTACCTACAAATATATCAAACTAGAATTTCTAGAATAAATATTTTTTGAGTTGAGGAAGGAGAGCATAAAGGAGAAACTACAAGAGCCATGTTTTGGTTTATTAAAATTTGTTCAAATTTTTTAGGTTTTTTAAGAAGTGGTTGATTTTCAGTTTTCCTTTTCTCTAATATTTTCCTTAACTTTTAGTTTATGGTGGCCTTATAAAATGAACTAGGGGGGCTGGGAGTTTGGCTCAGTGGCTTAAGTATCTGTCTGGCACGTGTGAGGTTGTGAGTTCGATCCCCGGTGCCGCAAAAAAAAAAAAAAAAGTTACAATGAATTAGGGATTCTCCTATATTTTACCAGCTTATGCTGGTTTCTTTCTTTATTTTGGTTAATTTTCTTTGGTATTAGGGATTAAGCCCAGGGCCTCTGCATTAAACTATATACCCTGTCTCTTTTCTCTTTTCTCTTTTCTCTTCTCTGCTCTGTTCTGCTCTTTTCCGCCTCTCTTCTCTTCTCCTTTTCTCTTCTTTTTTCCTTTCCAATTCACTTCACTTCACTTCTTCTCATATCTCTTCTTATCATTTTATTTTTGAGACAGTATCTCAGTTTGTGTCCTAGTCTGTCCCCAAACCCATGATCCTTCTGCCTTTGCCTCCCAAATGCTGATATTATAGACATGTGCTCCATTCCAGGCTAGATTTTACATCTCTCTGAAAAGTGTAGCACTACTCACTGATGGTGCTATCTGAAGCCTGGAGTGTTTCTTATGGAGTGCTTCAAAATCTTTGTTCAATTTAAAATTTCATATGAAGTGTTTTATCTTATTTCCCTTATGTTCAAGAAACTTAATTTCTTTGATTTTTGAATTGCAAATTTTGTAAGACTTCTTTTCAAGGCTTCTCTATGGTTAATAGGGATAACTCATATCTTTTTCCTTTTCTCTACTTTAAATTTGATGTGTCATAATATTTCCATCTCTTGAAAATATTATTTAGTTGTTTTAAAATCCATTTAAACAATTATGGTCATTTAACTAGACTTCTAAATTTATATTTAATGTAGATAATAATGCTTTTTCATTAAATTCTGTGATTTTTGTGGCAGATAGTGATTTTATAGTGGTTAAAACATTTATATCTGGCTTATTATTTATTATTAATTAATAATTTTATTACTTCTAAGAAGTTTCAAAGGCCTTGAAAAAGCTTTACCCCATTTTAAAAGATATTTTTATTTTAATATATTTATATATTTAATATATTTTAATGTATTTATTTAAAACTTATAGAATGTTACTGCTGTTTCTACAATCAATTTTCTGCAGTCAATTCATTAGTTAAGTACAATCATAGGAGCAGTTTTCTCTAGTACCAGTGCTTCTGGTACCATTTTATTTCCCCTAGTACTAGTTTTCTAGTTGTGTCAGCTTTTCGCATTTCTGCAACCACATATTTTACCCCCGCAACTTAAAAGAGAAGTTTAATTTGGCTCACATTGTGAGAGGAAACAGTTTATGGTCAGCTGGCTCCAAGACAAAAACAGGGCAAAACAAATTTGCTTAATACATGGAGACTAGGAAACAAAGTAAATTAAAAAAATGCCAGAGAGAAAAGGACCATATACCAGATCTAATGTCGAACATCATACTTCTATGATCCAGTCAGACATACCCAGAAATGTGCTTTACTGATCAAGTTGGTGATACCTTAGCCAGTGAGATTGACAACCATCACATTTAGGAACCTCTAATTCACTAGATTGTGAAGTGTCCAAAATTGTTTTTAAAAGTTTTAGTAGAGAATTGATAGCAATGAGAATCATTCTCCAAAACTAGAGCTTTGAGAAAGAGTTGAAAATATAAAAGTTGGCATCTGTATGAAACCAATACTAATAGTACAACATATCTAACCAAATAATTATCTAAAGTTGCTATGAACTTGATATTTTCTGCAATGTTTTGCATTTTATATTCAGTCCCTTTCATCTGTATAGATTTGAAAGCTACATTTTGCAAAATCATTCATATATGGAAACTGTTGATTAGTAAAAATTTGTTTAGAAATTTTGTAGTTGCAATAACGTTTATTTTGACCAAACTAACTCTTTAATTTGCTGAAGTTAGGATCAGTTTTTCTACAATCCTAAAAGAGTTGAGTGAAACTCACACTAAAATAAAGGGATTGATTAAATTGGTGTTAATATGAGA
This sequence comes from Dasyprocta punctata, assembly GCA_004363535.1. Lineage (NCBI taxonomy): Eukaryota > Metazoa > Chordata > Mammalia > Rodentia > Dasyproctidae > Dasyprocta > Dasyprocta punctata. Next base: position 7,797 of record RJWM01039511.1, read on the forward strand.
AGCAGAAGAGTCCAGAAAATTTGAGTTCTACGGGTATCCTGTTAATGAAGTAGAACGCCAGCTGGCATTTGCTTTGATTCACTTGTGCCTAATTATCCTCTGCAATAATATTAAAATACTGAAGCAGATTTAGTAACAATGACACTAAAAGTCTAACTTTAACATTAAATCCCAAATAGTAACACACATAACTATGTAAGAGTCACAATATTTCTCATAATCGAGTAAAAAGAAATAATTGTAAGCACAGTAACATGTGTTACTTGTTTCTTTGTTCTTCTCTTAGATTATTTTGATCTCTGTCTCATACATATATATGTATTATATGGATCAAGATATAGATATATTGATTCTTGTGAAAGATTCAAAGGAGAAAACAATACCAACAGTTTTCCTTAAAATGTACACACGTATATACACACACACACAGACACACACACACACTGACAGAGGGACGAAAATCTAATATTTAATATCCTGATTTCTTTTAAAAGCTGAGTTTTTTTATCAATAATTTGTAAAGTGTGAGGAAAGTGAAATTGCTTGCATGTGTGTATGATTGGGTGGTTTTTTAGGTTGGAGTTTTTATCAAGGGTATCAAGATTTCATACATACTTTTTTTAAATGTCTAAGTGTTGTTATATCAATACATAAAATTGTTGATAATGTCAAATTCAACAAAATAGTTTCATATGATTTATAAAACTCCTTATCTGAACTAGAGTTAATTATTCACTTATGTCTACCTATTTTATTTAATTCTACTTAGCATAGGCATACACTGATCTTTGAAGACAGGTGAGTATGTTTTCAGAAAAATTTCCTACAGTGTTTTTTCTACAAAGGAAAATTTCAGTTGTTGAAGTTTAAGATATTTCAAACATCTCTTTTTTAATTTTCCATATTAATTAGGTAACATGATTTTAAATGATATAAGTAATAGATATCATCTTCTAAATTCTTATTATTTTTTTTTTTTTTTTGCGGCACCGGGGATCAAACTCACAGCCTCACGCCTGCCAGACAGGCACTTAAGCCACTGAGCCAAACTCCCGGCCCTTCATCTTCTAAATTCTAAGATTTAATTTCTCAATTAGTGATGGTGATGAAAAAGAGGATATATTGACTTCTTAAATTTAAAATAATTCAAAAACTAATGCTATATTTATATACATTGTTGTGAGCACATAGTCTTCTTTTCGTTTGGCCAAAACTGAAGCTGAAGCTACTTGGAGTGTGAGCACATATGTGGCGATGTTTAGTCTCAGTGCTAACAAGAGCAGCTGGTAAATAGAAAGGGAAAAGACACTGGAACACTGAGGTGAAGGTTATTATTACATGAACACCATGGAAACAAAGCTGCCTACAGAAATATGTCTCACTGTCTATTTCCCTTGCCGCATTAAAATTTCATAAAAGGCTTGGTATGGTTGAAGTAAGGTGAAAGATAAGGATAAAGAAGTTATTTCCACATTGGAAATAGACATAAAGCACAGATGTTCCTTTTAAAAAATAAATGTCTGTATAAGCTTTGAAGGAAGAAAGTAAAAATTCTATGAATTCACTTGAATAAACTTATTATTATGGATGATCATCTTTTGGCATCTGTTTTGTTATATACATGATAGACACACATTTTTAATTTTACCTAAGTATAATCTGAAGATAAATTTTAAAGTGATTTCACTTTTAAAAATATCCCTGCTTCATACTCTTTTTACCCTGCTTTTCTTATATTTTTTGTGCTTTCTCATTCTTCTCATTGTGATCCCCGTAGCATTATCAAAGCAGTTGTTCTTCAGTAATTTCTCCCGTTACATATCATTATATACACAGATGCAAACATAGTTTCTTTTTATATTTGATGCTGTTTGCTTTACAAAACTAGGGTTATGTTATATTTAACTACATGCTTCTTGCTTTTCTTACAAGTACATCATTAAAAATATCTTCCAATATAGGAATTAGAGATTCATCTCATATTGTATTGTATATTTGACTTATACCATAGATACTGTAAGTCATTTAATATGGCTTTCTTATATACAGCCATTATATCATTTTGTGTAACTTTCTCAAAATGTCCTCAGGTTTATTAATTTCTGTCTTTTTGTAATTTTACATTTTCAATCTGTACTAAGACCTTTATATTTCTTTTCCAGAAGTGCTCTGTTCATTTCAGACTTTATTTTTATTTCTTCAAAATGTTCTTTCCTTTCAATGACTTTAAGATAGTCCATCTTTTACTCTTTAAATATTCTTCATAAATTATTCAGGCTTCTCTTTTATTATTACATTTCTGGATGTATCAATTCTGCTGTTTCTCTTTCATTCATGTTGGTTTGTTTCTGTGTATGTAATTAGTTTTAATTAGAAATTGTAAAAAATATTTTTCTGCCCCATGTCTTCCATTGTTGATTTTTCTTCCCATAGAAATTTTCAATTTGCTTATGTTTGTTCTTTGGGAACATCATTTTTGTTATCTTTATGAGTCAGCTACAGAATGTTTTGTCTTCCTTTAATTGTTGCTAGAAATCTTTGTCTCCTAATGCAGTGTATAATGGCTAGCATTTAGCGATTGAAAAGTTCAGATTGCACTCAGGACTACTGTGGAAGAGGCTGACTTGTTCATTGCGTTGGCTTTTAGCTTTATCTTTGTATCTGATATTTGGAGATTTCTTCATTTCTTATAATATAAGCCTCATATTTAAAATAAACAAAGTGGGACCATTTAGGCACTTACTATTAGAGAGTCATAGGCTGGGAGAAATGATTATAGTAATAAAGAAATGTTCCTGAATTAACAGCTACCTTGAAATTTGATGCAGGCTGCCTGATAAAATGTTGGGTGGTCATGCTATCTTGAGGATGCTTGAGTTCACAAGTTTCCAGCACCACCAACTGGAAAGGCTTCTCTGAACCTAAACTGACTTATCTGTGTTAAAATTAGTTTCTATTTCTGACATTGCAAGTAACAAAGATCTCCCAAGTTCTATGGCACCATAGCTGCTGTATTTGTAATTCTTCCTACTTGAACTGAGAACAAGTTATTTTAGATAAAAATGATTCACTCCAATAATGAATTTTTCCATTAGGATAATTTTCTCTTTTTAAAAAAACAAAAAAAAAATGAAGATATTTTCCATTTAGTTTTATTTTGCTTTGATTGACACAAAAATAAATTGGATTCATTTGGTCATAAAATTTAACTCATGCAAAATATTATTAATTATCTATTGAAAATTTATTTTATGTCAAGTTAAGCTGCCTTATTTTTGTCTTGGTACCTTTGGTAAAGAGAATGTGGCTGGATATATGATTTTATAGAGACTACAGAGTGGCTATTTAAAACTAGAGAAATAATTTCCAGTCACTCCAAAATCAGATTCTGTGCAGATCATTTGTATGATAACAAAAATCCTACTTTTATGTATTTTACAGTTACAAAATATACTAGTCTTTTGTCTAGTTTATATATATGCATAGAATTTGAAAAATAGCAATATTAATATTTTTAATTATAATATATTAATCTTTTGTCTAGTTTTTGTATTTGTTTGGAATTTAAAGAAGAAATTATAAAATGAGAACATTTATTACATGAAAATGAATTTCCATTAAGTAATTCTAATTAAAAAATTGTTGAGTGTTCGATTTGAGAAAAAGTGAATTTGGGATTGTAAGAGACTATTGCACTTACATCCTGAGTATTTGTAAGAGCAAAATTTTGTATGAATGTGGCTATGAATCATTTTTTCAGTAAATTTGAATTTTCTGGATTTTATATTTTGTTGGAAGGGAAACTATTCCATCCATTATTATTAATTAATAGCAGTTATCGGCTGCAGATTTCCTTTCTCCCTGTGTGGAATTCCACAAAAGAATTCAATTCAACATATATAAATTTTCTTATTATCACAGCAACAGATGAATTCTTTACGTATTTCCATCTCTACGACAATTCTTTTTTTAGGTTAATTTTTTTTATTTTAAAAAGCAAAACAGAAAAAAAGGGTAGAAATAATACAGAATTTCAAAAAAAAATCCGTAAGAAATCAATACTAAGTAATATATTATGTATTGTTATCTTGGAAATGGTTGTTCAAGTTACGAGATCTAGGCATAAAAAATGATCAGACAATCAAACAATGACAACACAAACTATTCTTTCTTATGTATGAAAGAGAATTAGTAGTATAGTTATCCATCTTCCACACTTATACATACATACAGCTATATATGTATACCTACATGCATATAATCTTTTCGTTTCTTCAATTTCTCCTTTCCCCTATCCCAGCTGTTCTTTAATTTTGAGCACTTTCTTTCCCTTTCATTATAACAGTATCTATTGTACATTTTGGGTCTCATTACCCTTTTAGGCTGTTTTATTATTTATTTACTTATTTATTTATTTATTTATTCATTACACTAGGGAGACAATACCATATTTACAAATGTGGGTCTGATTTATTTCACTTATGAGTATTAGTCTCAAGTTGCTTCCATTACCTATAAAAGCCTCAAGATCACCCTTCCTTATAACTGAGTGATATTCCATTGTATAAAAGTGCCACATCTTTTTCATCAGTTCTGTGGTTAGTGGGCATTTTGGTTGTTTCCAAGATTTAGCTATTACAAATTGTGCTGCTGAAAACATGGGTGCACATATATCACTGTGACACGACACTTTCAATTTTTCTGGGAAAACAGCCAAAAGGGGAATAGCTGGGACGTCCAATGCTAGTTTTTAAAGAAATCTTCATACTGATTTCCACAGTAGTCGCACCAGTCAACATTCCCACCAACAGTGGAGATGGATTCCTTTTCCCCACAGCCCCAAAATTTGTTATTGGTTGATTTCTTGATGGCAGTCATTCTTTCTGGAGTGAGATAAAATTTCAACGTTGTTTTAATTTGCGTTTCTCAAATGACCAGTGATGTCAAGTCTTTCTTCATGTATTTATTTGCCATTTGTATTTCTTCATCTGAGAAGTACATGTTCATCTCAGATGCCTATATTTAGATTGGGTCTTTGAATTTGGGGGACCTGATGCTTTTCAATTCTTTGTATGTTCTGGATATAAGTCCTTTGTGTGACGGACAGTTGGCTAAAATTCTTTCCCATTCTCTGGGTTTTCTTTGCACTTTGGTGGTGATTTCTTTTGAAGGGCAAAAGCTTTTTAATAAAATGAAATCCCAGTTGTTGATTCTTTGAAGTATTTCCCATGCGGTTTGTGTTTTGGTCATGAACTCTTTACATACTTTTACATCTTCAAAATTTCTACCTACCTTGTGTTCCAGTAAATTAGTGTTTCTATTTTAGTATAGAGATGTTTGATCCATTTAGTGCATAGTGGTAGACATGGATCTAGTTGCAGTCTTCAGTATTTGGAGAGCACCATTTATTTTTCAGCACCATTTATTAAAGAGGCTATCTTTCTTCCAGTGAACATGTTTAGCCCCTTTGTCAAAGATAAGATGGCTGAGTGTCTTTGTAGTTGTATTTGCATCTTCTCTTCTGTTCCATTGATCCTCTGATCTTTTTTTTTTTGCCAGTATCATGCTGATTTTATTGCTGTAGCTTTGTACTATAATTTTAAGTCAGGGATTGAGATGCCTCCTGCCTTGCTTCTGTTGCCCAGACTTGCCTTTGCTATTCTAGGTCTCTTCTGGTTCCAGATAAATTTTAGGAATGTTTTCTCTAGATCTGTAAGGGTATGTTAACAGTATTTTGGTTTGGATTGCATTAAATCTGTATAACAGTTTTGGGAGTATGGTCATTTTCACAATGTTTGTTCTCCCTAACCAAGAACAAGGGATATCTTTCCATTTTCTAACATCCTCTTCAATCTCCTTTTTAGAGTACTATAGTTTTCAGCATATAGGAGTACATTCTTTGTTACATTGATTCCTAAGTATTTCATTTTTTTGGGTGCTATTGTGAAAGGTGTTATTTCCATAATTTCTCACTCAGTGAGTTTGTTGTTTGCGCACAGGAATGCTATTGAGTCTTGAGTGTCGACTTTGTAGCCAGCTACACTGCTGAATTTCTATAACAATTCTTTGTTAAAATTTTCATAACATCTTCCATGTATTGTCTTGGATTAAAGTTTCTCACATATACTGTATAAGAAAAGGGTATCTCTTAAACGCTTTCCTATCCTCTTTAAATTCACAATATCAGGAAAATGTGTATATATATAGGTATATATGTAAATATATCTATATATATTTATTTTGTTATTTTGACCTGTTGTTTAATTTTTTGTGCTTTTTATTTTAATATCTATCTTCTTTACTTAAACTCTTATTAGTTCTATAATTGTTCCATATGTTTTTGACCTTGCATGTACTCTCAACAGCTTACATTTATGATGCTATCCAATAACATTTTGTGTTATCTATTTCACGTTCTCTTAAGATAACTTTTCGTTTTTTGTCTTTGCTCCTATCACTTTAATATGAGACTTAAATATAAAATATTACAGTGAGATTTCCCTAGTTGCACTAAAAATAGTGTTTTAGGGTTCGAAGGTTGTTCTTTAGAGTTAGTTTGTTGGAAAACACAAATGTTTTCTTTGTCAACTAATGATTAACTTTGTGAATGTTTGATATGGAGGAATTCATATTTATTGAGAAAGAAGATTTGCATAGACTAAAGCATGAAGTGAAGAAAATACTTACTAGATGCTAATAATGTGATTTGTTCATAGAGACACTTCCTTTAAAAATATTACCTTTATCTGGCTATAGACATCATATGTGTTCATGATGAAGAATATTGACAAGGTAGGGATACCCTGAAATTCATTTTTCATGCTTTATTCGGGTAATGTCTTGCCATTGTGCCTTTCTTTAAAAAGAGAGACTGTAATTAGAATCAACTGGTGGAATTTGAACTCAAAAATATACATTTTCTTATACTAGTACATTAACAATTACATGTCAGTTTTAAATGTCTTTACACTTTTTCATGAAATTTAATATTTGTACCAACTGTGACTTTCACAAAACAAATGTACTCCCCTTTTTAGTCAGAAGCCGAGTAGGTAAATTAGGAGAGTAATAGTGTAACTTGCTAGTGAATTGTTTTTCCACTCACCAGTGATGTTGCCTTGTTAGTGTTATGATGAGAAAAATATCCAGGGAATACTCTTATTATGCTACAAATTTCAACATTCTTTCAGAATGAATAATTTGATTTTCAAGCAAAGTTTCAAGTCATGATTATGTTTTTCTTTTTCTTTTTTTTTTCTTTTCTATTTCTGTTGGGTAAAATATGACATTAGATCTGAAAAACACTTTTACTTTTTTTCATTAAAGGTTAACAAATTAATTGCAACGTTAGAAGATGACATGTACTGAATTTCCTGATAGGGTGTCATAAAAAAATTACTGCAAAACAGTGTCTGAGGGCTTCTTGTTGATATGGCCAATGAGTTGATTCCATTTCAGTCCTGTAAAACTTTTTAATCTCTTAGGTCTATGATATGCTTTAGTTTATTTTGCAGGTCTCCAAAAGGTGACTTTCTTCTTGCTTCTAAGGGATTTTCAGGAGTTACTCAACTGAAAAATCACAGAGATACCATTTATTTTCAAGAGTTGTTTGGGAAATTCTCTACTGTATTGGAAGAACTAACCCAAGAGATGAAACTCTGTCAAAACATTGATGTCATCTTGGAAATGAACAAAGAATCTTAATCACAAAGTCCCAAACACATCTGTAAATGTTGAAACTGTAACAATGGATGTGGGCATCACACAAGTGACTTGGTGGCAATGTTCAAGATTGATTATTTGTTGTATGAAACAAACAGTAATTGTTTTTTATAATTAGTAGTTATATCTTTTATTATCAATTTAATACACATTGGTTAAAAAGACTTGGAAGACCGGCTACTCCTGATCTCTTTGGCCTTCCTATTCATTTAATGAGTGTTAATCTAGGTGCTTAGTACATAACCAACTTTGAAACTGAAATACTACTCTCATTAACAAAATTAATGCTAATAATCACAGTAAAGAAAATTCAACTCTACAAGTACATATTATTTTAAGACATTTTTGCATTCTTGTTCCAAATAAGACCTGTATAGTAACTGTGGACATAAGACATGGAATCATTATCCCTGTTTTCCAGATGATAAAACAGGGAAGTCTAGTAAAATACCATTAAGTTATATGTGCATAAAACTTAGCTAATATTTACATCAAAGCTATATATTTTGCAATCTCCCTATCTTACCTTATTAACATCTAG
>RJWM01039512.1:0-15933 GCA_004363535.1 Dasyprocta punctata
CACAGATGTCATTCACATGGAAAGGGTCCTTGGAAGCAGGCCTGCTGGAATTGGTGATGGTATTTCCTCATTCTTCCATGTATAAAACTATTTTCAAACCATTTCTACAAATTCTTGCACTTACACAAAGTATAGAGTCTGAGGTTAGTTTACCAGAAATGTCAACATGCAGAGAAATGAATATTTATTGTAATCAGTGTCCTGTGAAATTAAGGGAGCACTGGTTTTAGAGCCATACAGCTTAATTGATCCTGCTTTAGCAATGGTATTTCAGCTTTCCAAGAGGGTATGTTCACAGGACCCTCTTGTCCTCTAAGAGAGCAGCAGATCTGAGCCCATTTCTGCTCTCTCAACCTATTCTGCCCATGGAAGTGTAGGCAGCAGTCATGCTTTATGCAGCCCACAAATGAATTTCCAGCTCTGAAGTTTCCTTCTTATTTGTCAAAGTTTCTCTTTCCTAAATTACAGAACTCTGAAAATGTATTTATTTGCTAATTTATTCTTGAACAAAATATCCCTATTTGAAAAAAATCCAATTTTTGTACAGGAACATTTTAAGTAGTAATTATTTATTTGTGTAATTAATTGACTGGCTCTATCAATAGACTGTAAATTTTGCTAAGACAAAAAGTCATCTTATTAGCCACAGCATAGCCAACATCTAGCATTTGATCAGCAATTAATAAATATTGAGTGAATGAAACACTGATGGCTGCTCCAAGTGCAATATAAAGGAAGAGAGACCATGGACACAAGTATTAGCTTTTAGCAGTCTTGTGCAAATGTAAGGATAAATACAGGTTAAAAATAAAAAGTTAAATTTTCCCTCTTGAAAATAAGAGAAGAGACTTCGCCTCTGTTTTCTTAGAAATTTTACTGTAAAAAGTAAATATTTTCTCCTCCCTTTGAAATGCATATCAATATTTTTAATTAGTAGGACTTTTGTCAGGTTTATGAGTTGGGAATACCTTTCTTGAGATTCTGAGAGCAGGTTCTGGAATGCAAGTATCAAGAAAATAGTACCCAAGATCCCAGTTTTTGTGGGTATCTAGGAGCCTAACTTCAGTGGGCATCTTCCTCCAAATGGCAAAACTACCTCCTGTCCTACAGGTATAAAAAATTTGTTTTTCCTCTGGGAAAGCCAATTACCTATTACATGGTCACCCCAATTGCCAGGTAATGTGAGATTAAGCTATGTGTCACAACAAGTACTGTCAACTCCTCTTCATTGAGGAATGACTACTGTTTATTTCAAAAAACATGTGCGTAGGCAGGGAATCTAGCTCAGTGGCACAGCACCTGCCCGGCAAGCATGAGGTCTTGAGTTTGATTACTGGGAAAAAAAAGTATGAAAAAGATTATAGCTACCTGTCTATAAAAAGGGAAAGATTTCTCCCTGTCTTTGTAATCTCTTAGGGAATTACCTGTGATAAACCACATTACATTTTAGTTGAATGCTTATTCAATAATAGAACTGTTTTCTGTCTCTGTGACCTTTGTAGAGAGGTTTTCAGAGATGCGAGATTTTGTTTCCAATTACATTTTCCTAATACAGTCAAGGGGCAGCCAATGAAGAATAGATAAGAGAGCAGGAGTTATCTGTGAAGCGAAGTAGAAGAGAATTTCAGTCTTGTGAAAAGAAGCAGAGGTGTCACAAAGGACTAGATGCACAAAAAAATTTCAAGGAAAAGCCAGGTATTAAAGAGCCTCTGAAGACTTTTTGGCTTTATCCTGAGAGGAGATGAATATGCCAGGTGGTATTACCAAAGGATTTTCCTTTAGGGATCATCACTCTTGTACATTGAAAAGACTGAAGTATCAGTGAATATATGAAAATGAAAAGAGAAGAAAGTTTGAGTTAATAAGATGAATGATAATAGCAACAGTAGTAACAATAATCATGATAACCACAACCAATATTGAGTCAATGATGGGTGGAACACTCTTCTCAGATCTTATATGCATTTTGATTAATTTAATTTTCTCACAGAACTCTGTGAGATTTGGTTTATTATAATCTCTGCTTACTGATGAGAAAGCCTAGTCCTAAATAGAATAAAAGCATTTTCAACTTTTACAAGATAGAGCTGGAGTTTGAACCTTGGCTTCAGAGGCAGTTCCTTATCTAGTTTACACCATTGCCTGATAGTATAGTTTGAATGAAGTTGATAATGAAATTGATAGGGTTAGCTGGATTGATTCAAGAACTATTTAGAAACTAAAACAGATGGAGTGTGAGCTTGAGAAGATATAAGAAATGGGCAAATGGAAGGTGTTAAGGATGTTGCCTAGTTTCCTATTGGTGCAAACTGACTATTCACAGAAGCAGGAGTATCAGGAACACAGCAGTTTTGGAAGGGCAGGCAAATAAAATGCAAAACAGTCACACTAGGGAGCCTGAGTGGAGTTGTCCAATGAAGCATCTGTCATACAGTTTGGGAACTCAGAAGGGAAAACAGATCTGAGCACAGGAACAGCAGCTGCCATTATGGGAGCAGATCAGAGCACCCAAAAGAATAAGCACATAAATGAGATGAAGCTGGATCAACCACAGGCGAACATCAAGAGAAGGAAGATTTCACCACAGCAAGTTACAAAGGTGCATCTAAGAGGGACAGGGCAGATGCAGGCACAGACAAGGGCTTTCTAAATGGGACCCTAGTTGTATAGGAAATAGCTTCAAGAATCAACAAATGGGATCATATTAAATTCAAAAGCTTCTGCAAAGCAAAAGAAGCAACCAAGAGAGTGAAATGACAACCCATAAAAGGGGAAAAACTTTTGCCAGTGTGTCCTCAGACAGACGACTCTTACCTAAACTATATAAAGAATCTAAAAACTGAGATCCCTGAAAATAAAAGACCCGATCAAAAAATGGTCAGAAAAATCAATAGACACTTTACAGAAGAAGTACAAATGACCTATAAATACATTAAGAATTGTTTAATATCTCTGACCATTAGAGAAATGAGGTAAAACAACATTGAGATTTCATCTTATTCCAGGAGGAATAGCTGCAGAGGCCATGGTAAAAAGGGACTCTTCTATACTGTTGGTGGGAATTTAAACTAGTACAACCACCATAGAAGTCAGTATGGAGGTTCTTCAAAAAACTTAAAAGAGAAATTTTATTTGACCCAGCTATTCCCCTTGTAAGTATCTTCCAGAAAGAGTTAAAGTTAATGTGTCATTAGAGAGATACGGTCATGCCCATGTTTATAGCAGCACAATTTATAATAGCAAAATCTTGGAAGCAGTTCATATATCCAACAACAGACAAATGAATAAAGAAAATGTGGTATTTACACACCACGGAGTACTACTCTGCCATAAAGAAAGAGAATCTTGAATTATTTGCAGGAAAATATAGGCATCTTGAGGCCATAATGTTAAGTGAAATAAATAAGAGGTTATTATCACAAAGTTAAATATCACATTGTTTCTCTTAAACTCAGAGTAAAAATAAAGGGCAAAATAAAAGATAGACAATAGGAAGTAGGGAGATAGAGCATGCTCAAAGTGGAAGGATATCAAGAGATGGAGAGATGAGGAAGGAGAGAGGGAAAGGATAAGGGATGAATAAAAAGGAATTGGGATATGTTATGTACATGTACTAACTCCACACAAGGAATGTAAAATTTACATAACACAAACATATACCAGAAAAAGGAAGAGAATCAAGGGATGGAGGAGGAGGAAAGAAGAGAACAGGAATGAAAAAAGGAATGCAGATTGTTTGCACATGTACCAATTTCTCACAAGGAATGTAAACATTATGTCTTACACACATAATAAACTAAAATTAAAACAAAGAGGGACAAGGCGAAATATTAGGAGAGTAGGGTAACAGAAAAGTGTAGAAAAAGAATGTCTCTGACAGACATAGGCTTAATAGTGTTAAAAGTTGTCATAAAATCTCCCCAGGCTCAGAGAGAACAGACCATGATTCTGCCTGCCAGACCATCAGCCTGTAACTCAGTTCCACATGGAGGTGTAATGCAGAAATGCTTCCACTTGGTTTTTATTTTGAATGTTTAGACTACAATCATTTTTACCCTATTGATTTACCATATTGCCTTCCTTCTGTGAAGCTAAGTATGTAAAGTAAAATATCACAAAATTGTCCCTCTGCCTTAGGAAGAAAATGAAGACTGATCAGTAAGCCTCTGAGAATTCATCTTTGTAAGATTGTAAGATCAAAATCAGTCATTTTCAGAGTCTTACCCAAAGGCTTTGTAGATCTCAGGGATGCTATTTATTCTGCAACCTTCTCTTGTTTGTGACCCACATCATCCTATTAATATTATTTTAAAAGTTCACAAGCAACATGACTTTGGAAGCAGCTTTGGGCTGAATTAATGTTGTTTGCAAAGATTTTTAAATTTTTTTTACAAAAAGATGTATTAATGGGATTTGTGCCTGGTTTGGTTAGGCAATACAACCTATTATTTATGTTTAAAGATTGTGGAGAATGACTAAGTAACATTTTCATTCTGGACATCTGGGAATTTTCACTTCATTTTGTTCCTGACACTGAAGACAGCTTTAGGGTTTTCCTTCCTCTTTCCCTTTGTTCATTCTCTCCCAAACTTTTCCTCTCTTCTCTTACCCTCCCCACCACTGGATTGTTCATCTTTAATGGCTTGGAAATAGGCTTGCCATGGGATTTTCCACTTAATATCTAGTGGAATGGAATTTTTAGAAGCATTTCTATCATCTGGCTGCATGTGGGTGTTGAGGAAAACTCTCTCCATTAAGGCTAGAAAGGTATTACAATACACACCTTCCCAGAATGGTCAGAGTCTCCAGTTAGGCTGGCTAAGTCAGTATACTAGATAAGACCGGGAATCGAGGAAATAAAAATTAATGGTGGTTCTTAAAGGACTTGGAAATATTCTATTTACCCCTTCCTAACCTGTCCATATTGAGTCCTCACAGAAACAAGCCTATTTTGGCTATAATCTGCACAAGATTCTCCTGTTGTAGCACTTGATATGGGTAGTGATAGCTCGAGGGAAGATGTGACATAATGAAGAGCACAGCTCTTGGTACAGTGCCAGGGAGATTCCTCCCCCACCCCCCAGTTTGACAATTTTTCAAATAAGCAAATTTGACTCCGTTTAGTTCTGAATATCCATTGCTGGCTTTACTATGGATTTGCTGAACATTTACCAAATTCTGTAAGTATCTGGGACCTACTTATGCTACTGAGAAGTGCAAGCAGCATGCACTCTTTTCCGGGGCAGGAAGTGTGGACAGCAAAAGAGCACTGTGGACACATTGGCTTGTGACTCTCTCCTTCCAAGTTAGTTCTTTGCTATCATACCTCTTGCAGGAGTATAGGGGTTCCTCACTTCTAAGTAAATAACTGAAAAGCCTTCTTTTTCAGCTAAAGAAACATGAAAGACATTAAGCTGTCCCAAACTCCTCTGTGAAGAGGTGGACTCAAGTTGGCAGAAGGCAGAGGACAGTGAAGTTCTCTGGCACACAAGCCAGGGCAGAGATAGTCTGTAGAGGGTTGCCTGGTATGCAGGGCACTCATCTTTCACTAGATGGGAAAAAAGGTAGACCTCACGTTTCCTGAACACTTCGTCTATGCCAAGCAAAATGCTACACAGTTTCTTACAGAGTACCTTATTTAAATACAACTGAATAAGATGGACATGATTTTGATTTAAGGAAACTGAGGTTTAGGAACCTTGTACGATTTACTGAAATCAAGGCTCTGGCAGAGCCCTAGGGGAGAATCCACTGCCTTGCTTTTTCTAATGACCAGAGGTCACCCACATGTTTTGTTTTGTGGATATTTCCATCGTTGTGTGTCTTTCTCTGACTCTCCTTTTCCACATTTTAAGTTTCCTTACCTAAAATGGAACCACCTGGGTAATCCAGGATACTCTCCCTATCCTAAGATCAACTAAATAGCCACTTTAATTTCATCTGTAACCTTGATTTCATTCTTTCCATGTAAAATAACACATTCACAGGCATTAGGATATAGACTTCTTTGGGGAATGAGACATTCTTCTCACTAAAAGTACATTCTCTTATCATGGCAAAGAGCATGATTTTTTTGTAATTACCAGTTTACTTACTTCTACAATAAACTGTGAACTTCTCTTACTTCCCCAATGCCTACCATGGAGCTTGTTTCGTGGTTCGGGACAATTATAACTTCTAGGGGTGCTTGTTACAGAAGGTCAGAGAAAGTTAAATTAGGCAAGAGGTTAGGAAAGACTTCCTGAAAAGTGATTGTCCTTGTTTTTGCTATTTCTTTGCCCTAATGCTGTAAGGTTTTCAAAAAACATTTGTGGTGTGAATGAGAAGTAAAGGGGAGATTTGAGCTTGTCCTTGTATGACAGGTGCCACTTAAGGATTAGAATTTAAAACTGAGCCTGGAGCTCAGTGAGATAAAAAAAAAAATGTCTGGTGCTGAGGGCCCACAGAAGGGGAGTCTGGCAGAGTCAGGAAGTAGTCTTTGAAGAAAAGACTTCAAAGTGCCATTGTACACCCTACATGATGCTTCCCGCACTCTCATCCTTTGTGATCTCACCCTGCTGGATCAATACCATCAATAGGCTGGAAACGCACCTGTATATATTTAGACCTGACTTCTCCTTTCTCACATATCTAAGTGCTTCCTTGTATTGCCATGCAGATATCTAAAAACCATCTATAAAATTCATGTACTGCAAACATGTCCTAATAAAAAATAAATAAAAGGCATCTAAATAAATAAAAAGCTTCGGATAGATTTCACATGTCCCAAGGAAATCCTCAGTTTCATACTTCCGCTCAACTTCCTTTTGCTCCAGGCTGCCACATCTCAATAAATGGATATTCCAGTCTTTCATTTGCTTAGGAGGAAAACCAAGGTGTGTTTGTTTTATTCTCTAGTCTCCCTACTTCACATCTCCCACTCAACTCATCAGCAAATCCTACCCTACCTTTAAAATATCTCTGAGATTCGGCCATTCACAGACAGTGGGGGAAGAGAACAAGAAATCAACAAGAAGCAAGCCCTCTCTGCAAACCTGCACCATGCACAGGGAGCCACCACCAAGGTGGCAGCCAGACCCCAGCCTTTTCCTGTAAGTCAATGCCATTCGCAGACTGCAGGAGAAGAGAACAAGAAATCGAGAAGAAGCAAGCCCTCCCTGCGAACCAGTGCCATACATGGGCTGCCACTGCCAGGGGATAGCCAGACCGTAGTCCCTTCCGACACACAGCCTGGGAAAAAGAAGAGCCAACTCCCGGACCCCCATAAGTAGCTGGCTGATCTGGAGAAACACGGGCTGTGATGATAGCTATTGAGGTGAAATGCAATTTGATGCTTGTGGTGTTTGGTGTTTCACTGACTTTGCAGGTCAGGGCCAGTGATCTGATCATCTGTTCAGAAGATCACAGTACATAGTGTGCCATCTATGGGAGACCCCCTTCTGAAGGTGGTGGCCATTGTTAATTCCCTATTGTCTTGTTTTGAAGTTCTGCATCATTTTCATTGTTTTGTTGGGTCGGGTTTTATTCTGTTTTGTTTTGTTTGATTTGTTATATCCAATGGCATGGGCAGCTATTTCAAAGATGGCAAGATATATTATGGTAGCCATTTTGGATTTACTATTGTTTTGTTTTGAAGTCCTTTATTGAATTCATTGTTTTGTTTTTATTGGTTCTATTTTGTTCTGTTTTGTTTGATTTTTACTATGTTTGAAGGTATCAACAGATGTTTTGAAGACAAGAGGCATTATGGTAACATTGTTGATTTCATGTTGTTTTGAAGTCCTGTGTCATTTACATGGGTTTGTTTTGATTGGCTTTGTTCTGTTTTATTTGGCTTGGTTTTTATTTCTTTAAAATAAATTTTGAAAATTTTAAAAAATATCTCTGAGATTCTACTACCATATATCTCTGACACTAATTTCTAGTTCAAACCACATCACCACTCAACCAAGATTCCTCCAAGACCTCCCCAAATGAGCTTTTCAATTTTATTATTGCCCCTTTATTCTTAACAAAGTAGCCAGAACAATCCTTTTAAGATTCTAAGTATGCTTCCATTCAAAATCCTCTGGTGGCTCTGTATCTAAGGTCCTCAGAAGAGGCCACCAGTCCCTACATCATCCAGCCCTGGCCTCCCTATCCTCTCTTTCCTCATTACCTGATGCCCTCTCCTTTCTCACATGTGTACTTTGCTGATGCTGTGAATAGAAAACTCTCCAGATTCCTGAGGGAAGACCACATGGCCTTGCTGTGGAAGCTGTAAAGCTGAGGAGATGGAGCTGACTGCATAGACCAGAGTAGAATCTCAAATACCAAGTAAAAGCAAGTCATTGAGGAATATCCCACGAACCTTAATTAAAGAGTGGCATTCCCAGTGGTATTCCTTGACAGATCATAGATTTGCTCTTCCAGTTCCCTTCAGACATACTTTTAAAAATGGTAGTGGTATATGTCCACCTTGATACCTCTGAATCAACACCAAAGAAGCTCAAATTACTCTCTTATTTAGAATACACAGTTATCTGTCCTCCTTTAATACACATGTAATAGGTTTGACTTTGATTTTCCATGCAGGTTGTCTTGTTCATCAGCCATGTTTGTGGAGCAAGTGTTCTGTTTCCCCTGAGTGATATAAATAGATCCCTACTGGGTATATTGAGTCAACTATTGACCAGGTTTTCCCTCAGGGAAATGAGTGACTTTTCTTTTGTTTGATTTTTATAATTTGAGATAGGGGATGACATAGCATGATGCTGTAGGATATGGCTTTCTTCATACATCCAACTGGCATCATCATGACTTAAACCTAAGTAATGCCTTAATGTGCAACTTTCTACCTCTGTGATCTGTCTGGCAGGTGAAGCTATACTCAGGCAAGAAAGTGCAGTCTTTTGAGTTGTACCTGAAACCAGGCTCCTTTGACATCTTGCTTTTTACTTAACCACTGCAATGAATTGAACACACTGCTCCATAGCTCCAGATCTCATCCTCAGCCTGCTGGAATTTTCCCTTTTCTAACTGATTCCTTTCAAAGGCAATTTCCTCCTCCCTTGCCCCTCCAGTGTTTGAAATCGACTCTTCAACTAGAAATTCAGGAAATATATACAAATACAGGAAGAGCCACTGCCCCCAAACAACCCAGCCCCAGTTTGAGAGACAAGGAAATGCAAAGCCTGACAACCTGCTTGGCAGAGTGGGAGGAGAGAAATTATAAGAAGGATCACTGTATTACTTTTTCACAATAAATTATCCTACATGAAAAAAAAATCCCACCTCTACAGTCTATGCAACCTTATATAGACCACTTCTCCCTGTTTATAAAATGGTTGTCCTTGGGCTACAACGTGAGCGCAAGGCCGGCCTGAGCTACATAGTGCGACCCTGCCTCAAAAAACCAGGGCTGAGGAGTTTAGCTCAGCGGCTTAAGCGCCTGCCCTGGCAAGCGCGAGGTTGTGAGTTCAATCCCCAGTGCCGCAAAAAAAAAAAAAAAAAAAAAAAAAAAAAAAAAAAAGGTTGTCCTACAAGGCTGTTATAGCCTGTAAATATCATAACTTTTCAAAAAGAGTAAGAAATGCGTAATTCAGTTATTCAGTCTTTCAGCAAATACTATTATCTATTATATGACAGACACCAAAGATAATGCAGTATGTTCTGGTGAGGTTAACAATCTACTGAGAAAAAAAAAAGAGGCTAAAATAAAAACAAGGCAATAACCAGTCATGCAGAATCAAGAGAAAGAGCATTCTGGGCACAGAGAACAGCTGATTAATTCAAAGGCTTTAAAGAGAAAATTATCATTGCACCCCAGGAATCCAGAAACAGGCCACTGTGGCTAGATCAGGATAGGTAAAGAAGAGGATGGTGAGGGAACAGAAATCAGCTCTCAGGAGACTTACAGGAGAGGGAAGTAGTTCGACTTTTACATTAAGCACAATTGAAAGACTGTTATGTTCTGATTTCCATTTTAAAAGATTACACTGTCTTCTCTGCGTAGAGACTGCAGGGGTAGAAGTAGAAAGACTGACCATTTAGAAAAGAAGGAATGTGGCTTGGACTACTCAAATCTGCAGAGCTTTTCACTGGTTAAGTTGCTTTAACTGGTTTTCCACAGTATCTGCTTGCATGCATGTAGAGTAAAGAATTTTCCCTTGAGATCTATATGAGCTGATCATCATGGCTCTTTCTAAGCATCTGAACTATTTAATCTTGGTGTCCTTTCTAAGTCTGGCAACTTTATGGGTCAAAGTCATAGAATAATGGGGATGGAGCACTGTTAAGAGGCCATATAATGGATTCTTTGCCTCAGCTTGGCTGCAATTAGACCTTTGGTAACCAGATAAATGTCTAATTCTTTTAGCCAACAAAGTGAAATTCAGTTCTGCTTTTTTTTAATTTTTACTTTTATTAGTACATGTTTGGAGTGCATAATGATTACATTCCTCATGGGGAATTGCACATACACGTAACACATTTTAATTCTTTTTTCAACCCCTTTTCCTTCCCTCCCCCTGTCTTCCCTCCATCTCTTGGTCCCCTTGACTTTTGCAAAATATCTCTCTCCCAATTTTCCATTATCTCTTTTATTTTGTTGTTATTAGTATTTTGGGTTTCTCATATAAAGTGAACTGCAATATCTAAGGTTATGTGTCTGATTTATATCTACTTTTTAAAGAAGTTTAACAATTTTATTGAGAGAATTTATATGCAATGAAATTGATCTATTTGAGGTGGAAAAGTCAGGAGTTGGTACTGTATTCGCAGATGTGTGCAACCATCACCACAAACTAAGTTTTTCATCACCTTGAGAAGAAAGCTTATATTCATTAATAATCATTCCCAGTCTCTCATACACCTCAATGTAGGTGAACACTAGCCTACTTTCTGTTTCTATAAATTGATTTATTCTGTACAATTTATATAAGTAGAACCATAAAATATGTAGCCTTTTGTGACTGCACCCTTTTGCTTTTTATGTTTTTAGCACTGGTCCACCTTGTAACATGTGTCAGTCCTTTTTAATTTTTGGTGATGAATAGCATTCTGTTGTATGGATACACTACCTTTTGTTTATCCTTTCATCAGTTGATAGACATTTCATTTTTCTACATTTTGACTATTGCAAATAATGTTACTATGCACATGCATGTACAAGTTTGGAGGAGCATATATTTTCATTTCTCTTGGGTACATACAATAGGAAACTGATAACTTTTATGGTAATGCTCTTTTGTATTCATTGGAAGAGCTACCAGACCACTTCTCTGATGGCTTTCCACTTTTGGAAGTACTCCCTATGCAATATAAGAAATTTCACTTTATATTGGTTATGGCTTGTATCTAGATGCCCCCCACCCCCAAAGCCTCATGTGCTTCATAGATGGGGCTTTTAAGGGTGGCTACATCTAGGGCGTGTGATACTGGGATGAAGAGTGTGTGATAACTAAATGGATTCTTGGTGTTGATAATAGAAGCCTCACCCTGGCTGTGAGTGGCACCAACAAACAGGTTTATAACCTGAATGGAATGTGAAAGAAGAGAGGAAAGGGAGGCTGATTGCTTTCTTCTTTGCCACCTTCTGCCTGCTATGCCACTAGTTCTTTATCTTCTGTGACACCCCTCTGCCATGCTACCCTGCCTTGGATCTAGCTGACCATGGACTGAAACCTCTACAGACTGTTAGCTAAAATAAATCTTTCCTTCTTTAACTTGTGGCATCAGGGACTTTTTCTGTTAGCGATGAGAAGAGTAACTATAACAATACCCCAGATTATGTATGTATGTGTGTGTGTGTGTGTGTGTGTGTGTGTGAGAGAGAGAGAGAGAGAGTAATGTGTATATATACATATATAACATCTAGTACATATTTACAACACATAATGAATAAATTCATCTTGGGGAATTAGCACATGTACATACTGTATTTTAACCCTTTTTACTTCTCTTCATATCCCAGGTGTATATTTCTTAAATTAACTTCCTGCAGTGGATTGGTAACTGGTGGTTAATTTAAACACCAGCTAAACTGAATCAGTGTGGTGCTGAGCATGAATGGCCCACCTGAGGACTGTTGCCAGCACAAAAAGGAGGCCTGGAGAGGAAGAGTAGCATTGTGGGTTCTCCTAAGTGTTATTGTTTGGAGCTGTTGGTTCTCCTGGAGGAGCCTGTCATGTTGGCTCCCCTGATATGAACTTGGCTATTGTCATCAGAGGAGCTCGGGGCCTTGTCACTGAGAATGGCTGCGGTTCACTTTTGGGGACCTTTGGTCCTTACTTTGAGCATCACTTCCTGACTCCAGAGGGGAAGATGTGTGCTGTTTAATCTTCAGTAGAAGTTTGTCATGCTGGCTTCCTGATATGTAATTGGTTGTTCTCATCATCGGAGGAGCTTGGGACCTCATTGTCACTGACGATGACTGTGGTACTTTTCAGGGGAGCCCTGCTGCTTATTTTGAGCATTGTTTCTTAGCTCCACTGCAGAACCCTCAACCTATTGGCACAGATCCTTCACCCTGCTGGCATAGACTGTCTAGCTTCCACCGCTGACCTTTGGTCCTTCCCATCGCAATCCGTGAAACAGACTTGCATGAGTCACTGTCGTAGACTCTAGGTTTTCAGCTGAACTCATGCAGGTTATTGCCATGGGATCCAGGCCCTCAGCTGGATCTCTAGGTCTTTAGTGTGGACAAATTTCCTGCACTTTCTTTGTATTTGACTCCTTGGATGACCATTATAAATAATACTGTAAATTCTGTGTCCTGTAGTGTCTTGTTCTCCTTGCAACCCCTGAATCTAACACTTCCTAATCAGGAAGTTTTCCTTCACAACAAATCAAAAAACTTATTTTCATGTTTGAAAGTAACATTAAAAGTATTGTTCTTCAGGGATTGGGGACTAGTCAGTGGTATAAGCAGCTGCCTGGCAAGCACGAGGTCCTGAGTTTGATTCCTGGTACCCCTACCCACAAAAAAAGTATCATTCTTTAGTTTCCTCCTAAGAAATCAACAGTGAGTACTTTGGCTAAGTTTTCTTTCTTTTAAATATTTTCTTTTTTCCCTCCTATTCTTTTAATTCCTTTATAGAGTCCTTCACTTAGAGATCCAGAAGCCAAATAAGATCTGGAACCTTAAATATGATCTCAACAATGCCCACAATTACAAAAGATTGCTTTCATGCTAACAGTCCATATAGTTTTCTACAGTAGTTGTAGTCACTTCATTGACAGGCAGTCTTTCCCCACGTAACTCTGTGGTTGAGTGGATCACTCTCCTTCAACTGTGGTGTTTCATATTTACATACATCACCTTGCCTGCCAAAATTTAAAGCTAGTGCTCATCTGTCTTCTGAAATTGAGGTTTTCTTTCATGTCCATCCTTACCTGTTGATGACACACATTCAATTGTCTATTTTGGTGCTATAAAACCAGCATATTTTTGGAGGCCAGAAGAAGGATCCCTTTCTATGGAGTGATCCTTGTTTTAAATTGTCAACTCCCTTTGGGCTTTTCTCTGAGACAAGCTGAATCCTTCTTCGTACGTTCAATGCAATTATTCTGCTTGGATTACAGCTTTGTAGGGACCAATGTCTTCTGTTTATTTGTTTATTCATTCTTTGCTCAATATGGAGAAATTGAGGGTCTAGCACTGGTCTAGCTTCTGAAGAAACTCTAGTGAGCAAAACCAGATCAAGTCCCTGCCCTCATGAGTTGTATAGCAAAGATGGCACAGTGTCAGTATAAACAGGCTTGAGCTTTGGGATCACATCTCATGAAAGGAACTTTTTATTTTCTTGTGTAGTTCCCAAGCACCACCATTTTTTAACATAAGACTGTAGGAGAGTGGCCCTATTTGGTTAGTTCATAATCATAATCAGTCCTTGGGAGGGCTAAACTGGACGGTAGGTGTTAGATTACCAGTGCTCTTTTCACTACATTGTGATAATGGAAAAGGGTTGAGATACCACTTGAACTGACAAACCTGAGTTTGTGTGACATTTCTTATTTTTGGGAATACTTATATTAGTAAGCATGATCACAGATCTTGGAATGAAAGAATATGAGAGACACAGAAAAGACAAAAAAGCAAGAAGCATTTGAAACTTCTTTGTTAAAGTGAACCCTCTTACTTCATAGAAGCCAGACTTCCAAACTGCAGTGAACTGTGAAAAAACAGTTTCACTAAATATAATTAGCAAATCTTTCACAAATAGATTTCTTTTGTTTTCCTCCAGGAATTATGAAAACTTCTTTGAGAGGATAAGGCAGTGAATTCTCCTGCTTTACATTTCAGAGTAAGCGTGTCATTTTCATGTTTCCAACCGATTCCTGTTTCTTTCTTTCTTTTTTCTCAGCATTCCAGATCAACAGCAATTTTCCATCTTGAAAACAATGCAAACGTTCTACCCTCACGGACTAGAGGAAGACTGGCCTCAAGGATGTTGTGTACACACCTGGGCCTTTTTAAGCAGCGTGGTCTTTTTCTCAAGGACTCTCTTTGCTTTCAGAAAGAGGTTTTACACAGGTGGGAGGAAAATTCCAAAATTATATTCATTAGAAGCTCACTCTCGGGGTTGTTCTTCTAAAGCTTCTAGTTTTGCAACCTGTAAAAACCACTCCTTGAAGTCTACAATGGCTCTGATTTTGGGAACCACGAGCCTTCCTTCACTCCCCAGGCCAGAAGTCATCAATGTTGACTCCATGCTGTCTGGACAGCTCTGTAATCACATCCTTTCCTCCCAAAACCCCTTGGGAAGCAATGAGGAATTGATGCAACAGAAGAGTAGAAACAGGAGCAGACTTCTACCAAGGGAGTACAAGGTTTGTACATTAAGGCAAAAAGAAATTGAAGTGGGGGCTGTTATGATGGTTTAAGAGTAAAATATTTACAAATAAGAAGGAAGTTTTGAAATTTAGAAAAAGTTTTAAAAAGAAATATGGCAAAAATCTTCAGGAAATTTCCAGTCTTTCATCTTTCTCAAGGAGATTTCTTTTCCCAAAGACTACCCACCTCAGACACACACACACACACACACACACACACACACACACACACACACGCATGGGCGCACACACACTTGCCAGCAACTACAGTCTGGTAATAAATGCAACAAAGGATTCAATCACTTCCCAAGTGAGGCCTGGGGGAATGTGGTCTGTGTTTCTAAACTTCATGATTCACAAGGTGTCAAACAACCTTACATACTGCAAATGGGAGCAATCATGCTTCCTGACAGAAATTCTTGTCTGCATTTGTTTGCTTAGAGATGATGCTTATTATACCTATCAATCCTGGTAATCAAAACCTCTTATTCTCAGCTTCATCTTGACATACATATCTTTCAGCTAAGTCTTCAAGACACATACCAGTCATCTTTCTGTGGTCTTTGAGGTAAAGCAAGATTATTTTTCAATTTTATCAATATTTACTGAATGCTTACTGTCATTTTTTTCTGCTGGAAATTTGATACATGAAAAAAGATAAAATGAATATAACATTACAGTATCTGGCTCCACCTGATCATAGTTTTGGCCCTTTGATAGTAAGTAAAAACAGGGTAACCCAGTAAACACTGTGAGCTCACATATATGGTCTTCATTAACGATGCCAGATGCTTTGAACATGGAAGCTGGCAAAAATGAACTGAATGTCTTTCATCTGGGAGCAAGAGTCACCTCTGATAACTGCTAGATGCCTCATAGATCCAAAATGGCCTTTTTCCAACAGGCGTAGTTATACAAGAATTCACTTATCTTAGGAACGTCCCAGGAGTATAGTAACTTTTCATGCTTATACTTGGAGGAACTAAGTGAATCAGCGCAACTGTCACTGATTCATACCATGGTAATAAAAGGCCATCACATGGTGATAAAACTAATCTGAAAATTTCAGAATGTATTCATTCTGATGCATGCATCATCCTTACTAAATTTCAAGAAAAA
>RJWM01039513.1:0-16077 GCA_004363535.1 Dasyprocta punctata
AATACTGGGGATTGAACTCAGGGCTTTTGCTCTGAGGTACATCTCTAGCCCTTATTTTTAATTTTTTTATTTTGAGATGGGGTCTGGAACTTGTGATCATCTTGCATCAGACTCCCAGAGTGCTGGGATTACAAGTGTGTCCTAGCAGGCCTGGCTTGTTGGTTGCTTTTGTTGGTAACCTTGAAATGATACAGTTTAAGCACCTCCTCAGTAAAAAAAAAAGAAAAAAAAATCCAGCTTATCACATTCTTGATATAGAGAAAGTTGGTTATTAGCAGATAGTACTTACTGATTTGCAGATTTATTAAGCCAAATCCATCTTAATACAAGTTGCCTTCATTTCTTCTAGGCTCATTACCAGGAATAATACAGAATTACTTCATTTAAAGAATAATTCTTTAAACTGGGCATGGTGGCTCACGCCTGTAATCTCAGTACTCAGGAGCCTGAGGCAGGAGGATCACTGCGAGTTGGAGACCAGCCTGGGCTACAGAGTGAACTCAGAGCAAGCCTGAACTGTATAGCGAGACCCTGTCTCAACAAATCGCAAAAAACAAAACAAAACAAAGTAATTCTTCTTTAATAGCTAAAAGATATTCAGTAAAACAACTGTGATGTTCTTCCATTCTATAGCTCTATAACTTTTATTGATTTACTTACTTGTTTTCATACTGGGAATTGAACTCACAACCTCGTACTTGCCAGGCAGACGCTTTGCCACCAATTCTAGAATGTTTTTTTTTTCCAAATCCATTTTATTTCAAAGATTAAAAAAAAAAAAACAGCTGGGCATGGTGGCACACGCCTTTAATCCCAGTCCTCAGGAGGCTGAGGTAGGAGGAGCATTGTGAGTTCGAGGCCGGCCTCAACTACATAGTGCAACTCTGCCTTGAAAAAAATGGGGCCAGGAGTTTGGCTCGGTGGCTTAAGTGCCTACTTGGCAGGTGCAAGGTTGTGAGTTTGATGCCCTGTACCTGGGGAGAGGAGGCAGACTACAACAAAATGTCAAACCCCATCAGTTGGGACAACAATGGTATATACATTGCACATTGTCATCTCCAAATCATTCACCCATAGCATAAGACATCTGCATTCAATTGTTCAAACAATGCCAGCACAAATCTTTCTCTTCAGGGAACTCAGAGAAATCAGTAGTATAACTATCTTAACTATTATTTTTATATACATATACATAAACATTTTGTCTTTCAGCTTGTCACACTAATGAAACAATATGATATTTACATGTGTGTCTTATTTATCTCACTAGTGAAATATGTTCTCAAGATGCATCCATTTACCAATAAAAGTCTCCAGTTTATCCTTCTTTATGGCTCAGTAGTACTCCGTTGTATAAAAACATCACATCTTTTTTAGCCATTCCTCAGTTGGTGGGCATTTAGGTTTTTTCCAACATCTGGCTATTGCAAACTGTGCTACTGTAAACATGGGTGCACATAAATCACTGTGGTATGATGTTTTTAATTCTTTTGGGAAGATACCCAGAAGGGGAATAGTTGGGTTGAGTAGGACCTCTAGTCCTAGTTTTTTGAGGACTTTCCACACTGATTTCCACAGTGGTTACACCAGCCTGCATTCCCACCAACAGTGGAAAAGGGTTCCTTTTTCTCCACAGCCCCTCCAACGTTTGTTATTACTTCATTTCTTGATAGTAGCCATTCTTTCTGGGGTGAGGTGGAATCTTCGTGTTGTTTTAATTTGCATCTCTCACCATTCTAGAATTTAAATATCTCTCATGCCATCTTATTTTTCCTAAGATGTCACTTAAGAACCTTTCACTGAGCCGGGCGTGGTGGCGCACGCCTTTAATCCCAGCACTCGGGAGGCTGAGGTAGGTGGAGCGTTGTGGGTTCGAGGCGGGATTGGGCTACAACGCGAGCACAAGGCCGGCCTGAGCTACATAGTGCGACCCTGCCTCAAAAAAACCAGGGCTGGGAGTTTGGCTCAGTGGCTTAAGCGCCTGCTCTGGCAGGCGCAAGGCTGTGAGTTCAATCCCCGGTGCCGCAAAAAAAAAAAAAAAGGAACCTTTCACTGTCCTGGGATTGTTAGACTTACTACTTTCCACCCAAAAATGTACAAAGGGTAGTTAGTAAGTTCTTCGCTTTCCATTAATGTATCCTAAAATCGTAGTTTTTCTTTTCTTTTTAAATTTGTTATGGCAAGCTACGTAACTGGATTGTGATAAACTAAAATTTCACAAATTTTTTGTGAAAATGAGTTTCTTGGTGGTTTTGTTTTTTGGGACAAGGTCTCAGGCTGGCCTTGAATTCACTATGTAGCCCAAGGTGGCCTCGAACTCTGTTCAGTTTCCTCTTGATGCTTTCATTTTCAAATCACTTTCTCATTCTGTTGTCCAAAGAATTATCCTAAAGAGCATTGTGATCTGTATATGTTTTTTTTTTTCTTTTGCAGTAATAGGGATTGAACCTTGTGCATGCCTACTACATACCCACCCCACCCGCCTTTTTTGGTACCAGGGATCAAACTCAAGACCTTGCGCTTGTTAGGCAGGCACTTACTTCACTTTACTGGCCCTTAAAATTTTTGTTTTAAGACAGAGTTTAAGTCTCTTTAACTTCCCCAAGCTGGGCTCAAACCTGGAATCCTCTTGGTTCAGCTTCTCAGAATGCAGGGATTACTAGCCTGCACCACTATACCTAACTAGTAAACACTTTCATGATTTTATTCAAGATATGTAATACTGTTGCATGGGACTTTCAGATCACCATGGAGGTTCTATCCAATATGTCCTTCAAATAGCTCTAAAATTATAATAAAGAAATACATGAGGACAAAGATGAATGGAGGAAGAAACCATAGTAAATGAGAAATTCAGCTACTTTTCGGAAAGCAGAAAGTAGATAGGGGTGATTATACACATTGAAACCCTTGCCTCAAATGTATGTGAAACTGGCAGGGGGGTTTAAAGTATGTGATGTACATGTTTAAGTCTGCCCAAATGAAACCCGTTACTCCGTATAGCCAGTACTGCGTGCATTAATTTAAAAATTGGGGAGGGATTCCACACCTGTCCATAAGTGACAAGTCACACTTAAAATGTAAGTGCACTAAAATTATCATGTAAAATGATTTTGTGCAAAGCCAGGTGTAGTGGTACACTGGGGAGGTTGAGGCAGGAGGATCACCGTGAGTTCAAGACCAGCCTGGACTACACAACAAGACTATTTCAAAACAAAACAAACCGAAAAAAATTTTTTTTAAAAAATTTTGTGTGAGTACCAGAATTTGTTTCCCAGGGCCATGGGAGTGTGGTGGGGCTGTTGAATGGTGTTAAGTGACTTAGCCAATTGGGTGAAACTGTACCCTCCATTGTCTGCAGAGAGTTCTGTCTGTGAGAAGCAAGTACTGTATGACTAACAAAACCTCTAGAGAGACAAAATTGGTAGCAAAGGGTCTCAAAAAGTAAGGATAAAGCTGGGCGTGGTGTGGTAGTGCATGCTCATAGTTCTGAGGTGGCTGAGGCAGGAAGATGGCAAGTTAAGTCCAGTCTGGGCATCTCAGTTACTTAGGGAGACCCTGACTCAAATACAGTTAGCTAGGTTTGTAGTTCATTCCCAGTACCACAATTAATTAATTAGGGCAAGGGTAAGCTGGGTGTGGTGGTTTGTGCCTATAGTTCCACCTCTTCCCGGTTCTTCAAGAGGCTGAGCTCAAGAGTTTCAGTCTGCCGGTAATGGCAAACCTTTTAGAGCTTTCAGTAATACAAACAGCCCTAAGTGTGGCGTGTATGCCCTGTGTGGTGTGCATGCCGTAGGTTTGCCACCACTGGCTCGGGCAATATGTATAGCCAGTCCACCCCCCACATCAAAAAAAAAAAAAAAAAAAAAAGAAGCAGCAGCAAGGATGCAGTTTGAGTGGAAAAGCTGATAATGATTCAAAGTTTTATTTACCAAGTGGTTAAGTCCTGTGCTAGTAAACCACTACTTTTCTCTATAAAAAACTCAACTTTTTTTTTTTTTTTTTTTTTGTGTGTGTGTGTGTGGTGGAGGAAGGGGTTCAAGGAAGCAGAAGCTTAGAATTCTGGATCCACAATGTCAGAAATGTAAAGTAGAGACAAAATCCCTATATTGAGTGTGAGTCATTGAAATTACAAAGAATGTTTGCTCAGTTTCTTAATGTAATGAGTATAGTGGACAGTGAGACATAACCCAGTAGTTGAGGAATTGCTCCAAAATGAGAGGCCAAACAAGTAAACAGAAGGCAGCATTCAAAGGAAAAAAAAGCTGAGAATAGGGAAATAGTTTGGAGAAAGGAGTACTAATTTCTAGGAAATGAAATGCTGTATCTTTAAAAGGATAAAGTGCAATTTTTAAAAATTTTACAACAGGTAAGAAAATAACTAGAAAATAGAACGTGTAACCTCCCCAGTAATCAAAGTTTGGAAGTAAGATTGAAGCAGTTTCCTATAGAGTAGAGCACAGAAAAAATAATGAAGTAGAACTTTAAAAACCTAAAGATAGTCCAATATTTGACTAGTAGAAATTCCAGAATGAGAGGACAAATAGTGAGAAATCATGCAAAAAAAATTCTGAAATATTTTCCAGATTTGATCATATATTTTTTCATATTGAAATGGCTGATAAAATAATAGAAGAGGCTGTATAATTAAATTCTGGTTAAAGGTAACATACTGAGTGTCCCCATGTGAAAAAAGTATCTAAAAGAGTAGCTAGCGATTACATCTAAAGGACCAAAAATAACATTACATATTACAGTAGTGAGATAAAAATTTAGAGATACATCAGGCAGTGTCTTCCGGTCTTGAGTGGAAAGGATTTTGATTTTGTAACTTTATTTCCAATATTCCAATCAAATGTGATACTTAAAGGTATTTTTGACATGCAAGAGACAAATGTTCTCAGGGGCCCCTTTTCTACAAATTACTAGAGGATGTGCCCTTGAAAAGTAAGGAGGTGATTATGGTGTTCAGGAAGCAAAACCCAATTAAAAAGCCAGAGACCAAGGCAAGGGCTGTGTGGCTGTCTAGAGAAGCCCTAGAGTGTTGCAAGGGATTCTGGGAAGGTTCAGCTCCATGGGGAAAGAGTATGTGACATATTTGAGCTTGTGGAAAATTTTGATAGATGTCAGTGAGGAAAAAGTGAGAGTACGTAGAAAGTAGAAAACAATGAGGTAGTCATTAATTTGAGGAGTGAAGGAGTACATGACTGTTGTCCTCTTCACTCAGCACTGCATAGTAGTAGCCAAGTGTTCTTACAGACTTTTTTTTTAAGGTGCTTTAAACAATTTTTTTTTGTGGCTACAGGAATTGAACTCTGGACCTTGTGCTTGCCAGGCACATGCTGTACTGCTGAGCTATATCCCCATCCCCTAAACAATTGTAACTGAAATGGACTTCCAGTTTATTTTGATACATCTTTTCCCTATGATGATTTACAGGATCTTCAAGCCAATATAAATATTTCATTTGGGTATAACCGTACATAATACCTCAGCAGTATCTTACAACAAGAAAAACACTGAAGAGTTAAGACCTGACACAGTTAACTAGGCAGAATGAAAATCTGCTTCAAATATTTGTTTCTGAGATAAAGGCACCACACACCCGTTCAATTAAGAAAACCACCCTTGGCTGGGAATTCAGCTCAGCGGATCAAGTGCCTGCCTGGCAAGTGTGAGATCATGAGTTCGATCCCCAGTACCCGCCCCCACCAAAAAAAAGGAAGGAAGAAAGAAAAGCATCCTTACAACACAGAATGATTTTTTTCAGTAGAGCCTAGAACAGTTAGCTGCCAACTGGGTACTGGATTGGCAGAGCTCCATCCCCAGCTTATGCCATGAATTCATAGGGAATAGGTTCCAACAACTCAGGTTCCTTCCCATTGGTTCTCATGAAGTGTGCTTCTCTGGGTGGGGCAGGCTGGTGCTTCAATTGAATCCAGGTGCCTTTCTCTTTGGCTTCCTTTTTCTCATCCTTTTTTTTTTTTTTGTGGCACCGGGGATTGAACTCACAACCTCATGCCTGCCAGACAGGCACTTAGGCTACTGAGTCAAACTCCTGGCTCTTTTTTCTCATCATTTTCCTTGACATATTTCAGGAAGCTATCACTACTGTTTTGAGGGTTTAATATGCTCAGTATGGCCCGGCGTGGTGGCGCACGCCTTTAATCCCAGCACTCGGGAGGCTGAGGTAGGAGGAGCGTTGTGAGTTCAAGGCCCGGCTTGGGCTACAATGTGAGCGCAAGGCCGGCCTGAGCTACATAGTGCGACCCTGTCTCAAAAAACTGGGGCTGGGAGTTTGGCTCAGTGGCTTAAGTGCCTGTCTGGCAGGCGTGAGACTGTGAGTTCGATCCCCAGTGCCACAAAAAAAAAAAAAAAAAATGCTCAATATGCACATTAATCCTCTTGGCAAGTATCTTGCCCTTGCTTGCTTACAACAGTGCTAACAGCATGCTGGGTAACATTGGAGACTTCCTGTTTTGCCATGGTAACATTTGTGTGGCGTTCATTTTTGCACAGTACCAATTTCCTTGATGTCTTACAGTATCACCCTTTTTGTAGATTTGCGTGTACATGGCCAAAGGAACAACCGCCTGTTTCTAAAAGGCCCAGAGAAATACACTGGGTTCCTCTCCTCTTTGCCTTTGTGTTTGTCATTTTGGCAAATTACTGGAAGATGGCAGTTCTGGCCGAAGGGCCATACTGACTCTTGATTTACACCAAGATTGTGATAAAACTATACTGGATGTGGAGGATAGAAATAGAAATTGAAGCTAAACGGTTACCTTCCAAGGCAGTATACCTATAAATAATATCTAAAACTGACAAATCAAGCATATAGAGAAACAGAGGCAAATATCAGGACTCTCCATCAAGATTCTCAGATTATAGTGACACGAAGAATCCTGCTGGGGTTTTTTATTTTGTTTTATTTTGTTTTTTGTTTTGCTCCTTTTATTTTGGAAGGGTGGTTTGAGACAGGGTCTTGCTATATAGTTTATGCTGTCCCAGAATACTGTGTAACCCAGGCTGGCCTCAAACTCACAGCAATCCTCCTGCCTCAACCTCCCCAGCGCTAGGAGAACAGTCATATGCCACCACACCCAGATCCTTCTGTCTTTCTTGATCCTTTTATCTTACTGACGCTTTATATAAAAGTTCAGTTTTAACCAGGAGTGATAGTACACACCTATAAACAGTACTTGGGAGGCCGAGGCAAGGGGGTCAGGGTCATTATGAGTTTGAGGCCAGCCTGAATGAATTACATAGAGAGACCCTATCTCAGAAAGCCCTCCCAAAAAAGTTCAGTTTTATCCCCGCAATCCCAGCACTCTGGGAGGCTGAGGAAGGATGATTGCAAGTTCTTGAGGCCAACCTGGCAATTTAACATGACCCCGTTTCAGAAATAAACCAGGCATAGTGTTGCATGCATGTACTTCCAGAACCCTGTGAGGCAGAGGTAGAAGGACCACAAGTTTGAGCCTCGCCTACAAAATTTGGTGACTTAGCAAGACCCTGACTCAAAATTAAAAAATGAAAAAAGGGCTGAGAATGTAGCTCAGTGAGAAGGTCCTTGGTTCAGTCCCCAGTATAGTGCTGGAAAAAAGGGGAGGGAGATGTAGGTTAGTGGTAGATTGTTTGCTTAGGATACACTAGGCCCTAGGTTGAATTTCCAGCACACACTTCCCCCAAAGAAAGTTATATTCCAGAAACCTTTCTCCAGTTAGCATTTAGAATGCTAGTCAATACCAGCCAAACAGTTATATCATGCATTCTTTATGTATTTTTGTTTCTAATAGTACCACTGTCTTACTCATATGGAACTTTTAATAGGTTTGCTTGGTCTGTTAATTTGATATCATTTGACTTTCTTTAAAGCTTATTTTCCTTTAAATAATCTTTGGTCTTACATAGTCTTTTAAAAATTTCTTTATAAAGAATAATTTCTGGCTGGGTGTGGTGGCGCACGTCTTTAATCCCAGCACTTGGGAGGCTGAGGTAGGAGGAGCATTGTGAGTTCGAGGCTGGCTTGGGCTACAACGTGAGCGCAAAGCCTGCCTGAACTACATAGTGCGACCCTGCCTCAAAAAAGCTAGGGCCAGGAGTTTGACTGAGTGGCTTAAGCACCTGCCTGACAGGTGCAAGGTTGCAAGTTCGATCCCCCCAAAAAATAATAATAATAATAATTTCTGGCATGCAGTTAGGAAATCTATGGTCATGGATATTTGTTTCTTATATTTAAAATGGGAAATGCTTTTCCTGCAAATAATAACATTGATATATTAAAAATATTGCTTTGGAATACCATTTTGAATGTGTTTGTGGTGGCATGGCCTTAAATGTCTATGGTGCCAGCACCCAGGAGGCCGAGGTCAACTTGGGCTGCAGCGCTGGCCTCAAAAAACCAAAACCAAACCAAAAAGAATGTGTGTGAGTGAATTGTAAAATTCCTGTCTGGTGTATGTCTTAGAAAATTCTAGTGAGTTTGCCAATTTTCAGTTTTGGGCACATGTATTCAATTATGCATGTGAGGAAATCAGGCTGTTTTCCCTTGATTTACCAACCCCTGTGTCATTTTGAGATCTGAAATTAAGGTAATGTTTGTTAATCCTGAATCAGATCTCACTGTTGCCCTGAGGAGCATGATGTTGCACACATGTAGTCCCATCATTTGGGAAACTGAGGAAGGGGGATTTTTAGTTCAAAGCCAGCCTAGGTAATTTTGTGAGACATTATCTCAAAACAAAAAAATTTTTAAAGAGCTGGGGATATAGCTCCATGGTAGTACGCCCCTGGTTTCAGCCCCCAGTATGGAAAGGAAAAAGAGGTAGAAGAAGAAAACAGAAATAGTGTATAGGTACTTTATGCTGGACTCAGCAAAGAATTGGTAGTAGATACAGATTTCAGTTAAGTAAACAAAACAAAAATCAGTGTAAAAGAAAACTCAGGATATTGTGTCAGTTGCACAAAAGTATCCAAAGCAGGAAGTTTGACTTATTAAGTAATGTGTCTATTTTCTAAATATATTCCTTCCTTGATGTTTTTATCTAGAGGTGTCTTCCTTAGTAGGAAAAATGTAGTCATGACATGGTAATGCACTGGCAGTAGTTTGCTTGTAAAAGCAATTATGGTCAGGGATATAGCTCAGCAGCACAGTGCCTGCCTGTCATGCATGAGGTCGTGAGGTTGATCCCCGGTTTTTAAAAAAAAAAAAAAAAATAGCAAAACAAAATACTAGTACCTATAAGGCAGTTACATTTCTACTATTGACAAGCTGTTGAGTGGACAAATTACAGTATAAACTTTTTTTTTTTTAAGATCTATTTAGCCATACAAAAATGTTTTCCTTTTAGATTCTGGCAGGAAAATCAGCAAGTTGGAAAAACATCTGGTGTTGATTGAATGAGACAGTGGCATAATCAGTGAAAATTACTTAAAGAAAAAATATTTTTTAAAAATGGCCACTTCAACTCTAGATTTGTGTATGAAAATTCTTTTTTATCTTTGAGACAAGTTTCACTGTGTAGTTCAGGCTGGCCTTGAACTCACTTTGTAGCCCAGGCTGGCCTCAAACTCGAAGCAATCCTCCTGCCTCAGCCTCCCAAGTGCTGGGATAACAGGCATGCACCACCACTGAAAATTCTTTCTTATTCTCTCCCTAAAATTTTCCTGCTACTAAGAAGGTTGGTCTATGTTGGGCTGCCTTTGTCATAAATTTTGCTCAAATCTAGGAAATTGAGATCATGAGTCATAATTTTTTTAAATATAGAATTAGATTTTGTAGCATTAATCCAGTGTAATATGGTAGATTAAAACAGTCAGCCTGGCAGTTCCACTCACCTCTCCAAAAGGTTGGCTGCAGTCATCTGGTGAGTCGACAGGTACTCACGTGTCTCAGAAGTCCTTTAGTGTAGCCTGATAACTTTGTCCTCAGGATCTCTCATCATTCACAAATTTAGCCCTAGTCTTCCTTACATGGCAGCAGGGATGATTCAAGAGAGTAAAGCTTTGGTGTTTGGTGAGGCCTAGCCTTGGAATCACACAATGATACTTTACCACCTTCTTTCAGTGAGATCAAGTTATCATGTCAACCTAGATTTAAAGGGTGGGAAAATAGTCACTCCCTTTTGAAGGGAAGAATAGCAAAATCAAATTGCAAAGAAGGGCACTTTCACAGGAGATACCATTTGTTGCAGGCCATTATTTTTTATGGTACGTACATACTTTGATTTCTTTATAAGGAATACAAAAGGGCCATTTAATACCAGTATAAATACCTATGAATAGAATAAATTTTTTTTCTTTCTTTTTTTTTTGTTTGTTTTGTTTGTTTGTTTGTTTGTTTGTTTTGTTTTTTTGCAGCACCGGGGATCAAACTCACAACCTCGCACCTGCCAGACAGGCGTTTTAGCCGCCGAGCAAAACTCCCGGCCCTAGGTGTTTTTTTTTTTTTTTTTTTTTTTTTTTTTTTTTTTTTTTTTTTGCGGCACCGGGGATTGAACTCACAGCCTTGCGCCTGCCAGGGCAGGCGCTTAAGCCACTGAGCCAAACTCCCGGCCCTGGTTTTTTGAGGCAGGGTCGCACTATGTAACTCAGGCCGGCCTTGCGCTCGCGTTGTAGCCCAAGCCGGCCTAGAACTCACAACACTCCGCCTACCTCAGCCTCCCGAGTCCGGCCCTAGTTTTTTTGAGGCAGGGTCACACTATGTAGCTCAGGTCAGCCTTGCACTCGTGTTGTAGCCCAAGCCGGCCTCGAACTCACAACGCTCCTCCTACCTCAGCCTCCCGAGTGCTGTAGAATAAATTTTTCATTAAGAAAATTTTGCTACAGCAGTTTAGAATATTGGAATTAGATTTTTTAAAAGAACTTTTTGCTGGAATCAGTGGTTTTATTTTGCTGAAGCAAGTGTTTCTAAGCTGTGATCTGATAGATGGGTTGTTTAGAAAAATAAACCTGTTTTCCTCTGTTGTCACACCACAGTAATCAACACGAACTTCTGTGACTTCAAAAAGTATGAGTGCTCGGGAGGCTGAGGTAGGCGGAGCGTTGTGGGTTCGAGGCCGGCTTGGGCTACAACGCGAGCGCAAGGCCGGCCTGAGCTACATAGTGCGACCCTGCCTCAAAAAAACCCAGGCCGGGAGTTTGACTCAGTGCCTTAAGCGCCTGCCCTGGCAGGCGCGAGGTTGTGAGTTCAATCTCCGGTGCCGCAAAAAAAAAAAAAAAAAAAAAAAAAGTATGAGTGGTCAGTCGTGATCAGTCAGTTCTGCAGTGGACACCAGGTGGGCTGGGTGTCCTTTGAGCAAGTTCAGTTCTGATGCTGTTTACCTGGAGATAGCATCAGATCCCATAGGTGGAGGGCTCAGTCCCAAGACTTCCCCAGAACCCCTGGAAATGCCAATTGCAAGCCCTGGGTGCTTTTAACTGACTATCAATCAGGGTTCCCGCAATTCACAAAACTTGGGGAAACACTGACATTTACTGGTATAGTATAAAAGGCTGTTACAGAGAATGCAGGTAAGGAGGTGCATGACATGTGGAGAAGGGACAAAAAACTGCCTTATCCACCAGGAACCTCCAAGTGTCCAGCTATCTGGAAGCTGCCTGTGCCCTGTCCATTTGGATTTTTATGGAGACTTTGTTATGTGTACATGTACATGATTGATTAAATCCTTGGCCATTAGTGATCAACTTAACTTTTATTCCCTGTCTCCTTCTCAGAGGTTGAGGTATAGAGTTCAAAGTCCCAACCTTTTAATCCACCCTTGGTTTTTCCAGTGATGAGCACCCATCCTGAAAGTACCTAGGAGTTACCCCATTATGAAGCTAAACCATCAGCATTGAAAAAAACATTATTACTTTGGAAATTACAAAGATTTGAGGAAATCTGTGCTCAGAATTCGAATGGAAAACCAAATATATATTTCACAGTAGTACATGGATTCATTTTAGTTCCAACATAGACTAAAAGCACAATGCAATTTTGTCAATTTCCCCTTTACAGTGAATATTGGAATTATACTGGTGGGCTCACAACCTAGAACTACAAGATGCCTGAGGACGCATAACAATTTTTTTTCCAGTTTTACTGAGGTGTAATTGACAATTAGGGGCAACAGTTATTAGATTCTACCACAGTTGGCTTCTGGCTCCAGTGATTTACGTTCTTTTTTTTTTTTTTTAATTTAAGAGAAAAAAACACATATAAGAAAGACAAAAAGCAAAAGAGACAAACAGATGACTAGAGTAAATGCACAACAGTAACATTATAGGTTTACAAACAGGATGATAGAAACTTGACAGTGGTTGCAATATTGCATATCGTTATCTTCAAAATGATTGTTTACAGTGATTTACATTCTTAACAAAAGTAAAGTGTCCCTTTCGAGGTCATATTCCAAGAAAAAAAAATTGGCCTGTGGATTTTCATCTTGTTATCATATCAAATTCAGAGGCAGATAAGCTCCTGAAGTATAATTCTTGATTCCAGAGAGCTGTAAATTAAAAAATAACCTACTCTACACACCCAACATACAATGGCATCACAAGGATGAAAGAGCAGTAGATTTTTCTGTTCAAAAAGAAGAGAATAGCCGGGCATGGTGAACATACATGTAATCCCAGCACTCTGGAGGACTGAGGCAGGAGAATCCCAAATTTCAGCCCAACC
Source organism: Dasyprocta punctata (assembly GCA_004363535.1). Lineage (NCBI taxonomy): Eukaryota > Metazoa > Chordata > Mammalia > Rodentia > Dasyproctidae > Dasyprocta > Dasyprocta punctata. The sequence goes on from RJWM01039513.1 coordinate 12,668, forward strand.
TGGGCAAAATTCAGTGATTTAACAAGATCCTGTCTCAAAATTTTAAAAAATTGAAAGGAACTGGGGATGTTGTTCACTGCAAAGATGCCTCATTCAGTCCCCAGTACCACGGGGAGGTGGGAGGGAATGGAAGAGGAGATGTTGGTCCTGATCACTTCTGAACTCTAGCTGCTGGGTATGTAGTGTCAGGTCAACTCCTTGGAGCAGATGTTTCTTAATCACATTCCCATGTGGTTCAGAGCACACAGCAGTGAGACAGGCATGTGAATTACAGCCCTGTCATGAATGTGTTAATTATTGGGTACCTAGTTCTTCCTGGGCATAGTGCTCTAGAATTATTTTCTGTAGTTTTTGGCTGTGCTTTCTGAGAGGTCTCATGTTTTACACAGGTATGTATGTATGTATTTATGAAGCCTGTAATCTCCACTACTCAACGGGCTGAAGGAGTATCACAAATTCCAGGCCAGCCTTGGAAACTTAGTGAAAATCTGTCTCAAAATTAAAAATTGAAGCTAGGTGCAGTGGTGCATACCTGTAATCCCTGCTGCTCAGGAGGCTGAGGTATGAGGATTGCAAATTCTAAACCAGCCTGGGTAATTTGTTGAGGCCCTGTGTCAAAATTTTTAAAAAAAGAAAGAAAGAAGAAATAAATCCAGGAAAATCAGTTCTAAAGTGCCCCTAGGTTGGCTCTCTGGTCGCACAAAAAATGTTTTACAAAACCAATTAGCTTTCTCAGTATATTTCTTTTCTATATAAAGTTGAGACCCCAAAGGTCTCTTTTAATTTTAAACTAACTTTTAATCCAGCTGGTGCAGTTTTGAATTTTCTGTGAATCTGACTTGGTTTATTGTATCCCCCATACTAAACTATTGATAGCCCATTTCAAGACAGACATCCTGGGCTGTAGATGTGATTCAGAAGTAGAGGGTTTGTCTAGCATGCACAAGTCCCTGGGTTCAGTCCTCAATACAGCAAAAGAACAAAATCAAAGAAAAGATGCCTCTCTACTTTGGATCCTATTAGGTACTGTGGCATATTTCCCCTAAGCCTTTTTGTGTCTAATTGAGAGAAACAACCAGGCAAAGTCTTAAAAAGAACTAACAGGAACAAGCATGGTGGCAGATGCCTGTAATCACAGCACTCAGGAGGCTGAGGCAGTTTGAGGCCAGCCTGGGCTACATAGTGAGTCCAAGCCAACCTGAACTACACAGTGGGACCCTGTCTCAAAACAGATAAATAATTTAATTTAATTTTAAAAAACAGATGAAAAAAAAAAAAACCAACTAACAGGCCGGGGATTTAGCTCAGTGACACAAGCACCTGTCTGGTGGTAAGCATGAGGTCGTGAGTTCAATCCCCAGTACCACCCCTCTGCCCAAAAAAAAAAAAAAAAAAAACCAGAACAGCCACACCTTTGATTGGATATTTATCCTCAGCACATTCCTTATTTTGAGACTTACAAATTTGAAAGGCCAGAGGTGAGGATAGTTGTACTTTTCAGTCCAGCAAGTGCTAGAGTCTCTGTATTTCTTCTGAATCCTTTGTTCCTGTGACTTCATCATACTTGGCTGACACAGTATGGTCTCCTACACACCTTTGCTTCAGCTCTGAGCAGCTGAGTGTGTTTGGCTTGTTAGACTGGTTTGTGGTTCCTTCTGGCATACAGACCTTCCCTCAGTTGTGTTATGGTCTAATTCCTGTAATTAACCCTTGTTCACTAATGGTAGGATAGCTCTGCTGTCCTGACTAAACTTGGATGGTACAGAAATTTACACTTGGAAATGGAGCATTGTAGTAACAAAAACCTGAAGCTTGGTACCACTGGATCTGGGGTCAAGTTTCAGAAAAGGTGAAGTGGCAAGGAGCGTGGTGGTGGAGGCTTAAGAACAGTGCAGGTTGCTGTGGGAGTCCAGAAAAGGATGACCCATGCTGTGTAGCTGTGAGACACCTGGCAAAAACACTACCTGTGATAGTAACTGGTGGCTCTGGGAGATTTCTAGGCATTGTTTTTTAAAGTACAGTACTGGGTTGGGCATAGTGGTGGTGCACACCTGTGATCCCAGCACTTGGGAGGCTGAGGCAGGAGGATCACCACAAGGTCAAGGCCAGCCTGAACTATGTAAGGAGACCCTGTCTCAAAAAATAGAAAAGAGAAGAAAAAAAGTACTGTACTAACTGGCACTTTCATAATTTGGAAGTTCTGTCTTAGTCTGTTTTGTCTTCTATGAGGGATAACTGGGACTGGCTAATTCATTAACAAAAAGTAAGCTTGTTTGTTCATTTGTAGAAGAGCCTCTGTGTAGCCCAGGCTGGCTTTCAGCTCACTACGTATAGTCCACATTGGGCCTGAAGTGAATCCTCTAACCCACTCCAGGAGACCAACATTAATTTCTTCACACAGCAGTCATGACTCAATCACTTCCCTCCATGGCTCACCTGTTAAAGGCCCCACCACCTTAATACCATTAAATTGGAGACCAGCATCATATACTGTACTATGGCAGATACTTATAGTCCCAGCTACTTAGGAGGCTGAGGCAGGCAAACTACCTATAATAACAACTGGTGAAGGCCACTCTGAGCAACTTGGTTAGACCCTGTCTCAGATTTTTTAAAAACAGGGAGAGGATGTAGCTAATAAATGTTAGCGTGCTCTTGGTTTCAATAAACAGATAAATAGAGAACCACCTTCCATTGCACAAATCTTTTGGGGACACACTCAAATTATGTGGAAACCATAGCAAGCTCTGCATGGGAAAATTTACAGAGATCTGTGGGAGGCTGTTGTTCTTTGTGGCTGTGTTGCATCAGTCAGCAGTGCTTGGAGACACTGTTGGTCAGCAGGACCAGCATGTATAACACAAGCTAGACATAGTGTAGGGCAGAAGACAAAAACCGAATTTAACAGGCATTCTCTGCATCCAAGCGTGACATCAAAATGCAGGGACTGGTGCCATGCTCTGCCTTTCAGACCTTGCTCCTTTTCTTTCTTTTCACAACCATATAGAAGAAACTTCTGGGAAACATAGTATCATTCTTATTGTAGTAAAGTATACACAATGTAAAATTTACCATTTAAACATTTTTAAGGGTAGAATTGGGTCTACTCTTAAGTAAATTGTTTTCCCATTATTGTGTGACTTTTGCCACCATCTATTTCCTTTTTTTTTTTTTTTTTTTTTTTTTTTTTTTTTTTTTTTTTTTTTTTTTTTTTTTTTTTTTTTTTTTTTTTTGCGGCACCAGGGATTGAACTCACAACCTCGCGCCTGCCAGGGCAGGCGCTTAAGGCACTGAGCCAAACTCCCGGCCCTGGTTTTTTGAGGCAGGGTCACACTATGTAGCTCAGGCCGGCCTTGCACTCGCGTTGTAGCCCAAGCCGGCCTCGAACTCACAACGCTCCGCCTACCTCA